>CATIWJ010208162.1:0-24991 GCA_949640765.1 Croton laevigatus | reverse complement strand
CCAAAAAATTAATGAGGAAAATCCTTTAATATCAAAATGCAAAAATTAAATCATTACTTTCATAAATTTTTTGGATTTGACAATCCAATTTCCAAGTCGCAAAGTCACAGAGACCGGATAATTTGGATTCGAGCGGGCTGGACAAGACCACTAAGAGCAAGAATTTAAGATTATTTGTTTTATAAATTTTAGTGATTAAGTTATAATTTTTTGTTTAATAATTCGAAGAGTTTAAAATCATCAAATATTTTACAGTATTAAAAAAACAATATACATATATTGTGACTTTTTATTATTTATTAATCATAAATCCTATTTATAATTTCTAAAGAATAATAGTCGAATAAAAAACAATGTTAATGAAAGATAATTGTTTATTCCCCAAAAAAAAAATAAAAAGGAAGGGCAAGATGGGAAGGAAAAATTACAAGGGTTAATGTTTTTGTTTTTTTCCCAAATGGATGAATGTTTGTTGATTAGGGAAAGATGACATATTTGTCATATTATATACTGTGTAAGGAAAGACATGTGTGAGCCTTAAAATTAAAAAATCTAAATTCCAAACCAAAAGTCAAAAAAGTTGGATATTGACAGATAGAGTCACGGGCTGTTACTGTTTATTTTTATTTAAGCCCGTGACCGTTTTTGAGCCTTGACGTTATTAGCCTGACAGACAGTGACTGCTCTGTCTCATCGCTCAATCAATGCAAAGCTCTTTAACTTCGTAAAAATAGTTGTTTCGTTTCTGTTTTTACAGTTTCAGTTCAGCCAAAGAAAACTTCAGTCATTTTTATTAACTAATTTCTATTAACTATAATATAATAGAATTTTGTGTTTTGTATTTATTTACTATTAGATACATTTTTTTCAAATGATTATATTATTCATTAAATTAAATACACCTGTAATAAATGTTGAATACAAATGGGTAGATCAGAAGACCACTCTCCAATAAATGTCGAAGAAATCGCAGCTCTAACCAACGCATGAGCAATCCGATTCACAAACCTTTTAACATGAACAAATCTAACATCACCTATTTGTTGATAAAAAAAATAAACAATCATCTAGAATTAACCCAACCCGACTTCGATAAAACTGTTGTAATGACAAAGCATCAACCACAACCTTAGAATCTAACTCAAGAATTACTCTCTGTATCAGCAGCTTCTTCAACCAAGACAATGCCTCCCTACATGTCATAACTTCTGCTTCCATAGCCGAATTTGCTCCTTCCAATATTACACCTCTAGCTTGCCAGAAACTTCCATCATCCCCTCTCAACACCGCCCCAAATCCAACTATTGCTCCTCCCGTGAACCAACTCGCATCGACATTGCATTTAATATCTGAAGGAGGCAGAGGAACCCATTTGTCTTCAACTGGAATAGAAATTGCAGTAGTAGCAGCTTGTTCATTATTCAGCTGTGCCAATTGCCATTCTTGCACCACCGTAACTGATCTCCTTTGAATCGCATCAACCTTCACTTCTTCCCTCTTCCATACCAGTCTATTCCTCGCCATCCAGCAGCTCCAAGCTCCAGCCACAATACTCACCTGCTGAGTTCTATTAAGATGACGAAAACAAGATAAAATACATTTAATTAACATAAAATTTCATTTTATATTTTTTAATAATAATTTTTATATATTAACTTTCAAATTTTTTTAAAATATTGTTCAGTTTTGAAATTAAAATTTATTCTAAAAAATTATAATATTAAAAAAATCAGAATCTTTTTATTTAACTAGAAATTTTAGAATTTTCTGATAGTGTCTAATAATTATTTATAATATTTACTTCTAAACATAAAATATGAGAACTTTAATTAAAATCTAGCAATCACTTAAAATTAAAAATACTAAAAATTATTTAATTTGATATCAAAATAATTGTGTAAAACATTATGTTAATTTATCATTAATTAAATAATATATTTGAAATAAAAAATAATATTTAATTGAGTAACATACATTATTGACTAATCGTACCAAATAATATAATTAAAATACACACAAATACTCAAATAAGTGTTTTTTTTTCTTGAGGAAAATTAAATGTTTTAATAAATTTAATTATAATAAAAAAATTTATTATTTTTTATTCTATTTTGTTTTATTATTATTGTTCATTTGATAATTTAGTGTTAACATAATAAATCTATTATAAACTATTAATTATCATATAAAATATTAATTATTAAATACATATCTATAATTATAAAATTACTAAATATATATACAATTATAATTTTTATATATATATATACTCAAAATTTTTGTGTGTGTTTATTTAATTATATTATTTTAATATTAATTATAATTAAAAGGAAAGTTGAAACAATTATTTATAATGACTTGACAAAATTTATTATTCAATTTAATAATTATAATAATGAATTTTTTATTAAAATTAAATAAATTATTACATAACAATACATAAGAATTTAAAAATTAAAATTATACCATATCATCTTGTAATTCCTTTAAAATTATATATGTTATAGATAGATAAGATTAATATTGATGTAGTTAAATTAAGTTAAGAGATCAATAATTTATTGTGTTGGATTTAAATTTAGGTGAATTTTAATTTAATGGAGCATTTTTAACTTGGTAGTGTAGACGTAAGCATTTTTAACTTAGGCTGAGGAACAGTTTTTATAGGACCCATTTTACAAAAATAAATATGCCATGTCATCTCCAAATGTCCCGACAAGAAACGGTCTTCTCTTACAATGTATAATCCCACAAATTGAAATTTTTCAATTCCCAATAATCCATTTAAATAATTTTTCATAAATTAATTGAAGAAAATTTACAAAAAAAACTTCTTATATTTTACATTTTTCTCCCTGATTTTTATTTTTTTGACAAAAATCTTCCTATATTAAAAAATCGTTAACATTTCTATCCTTTTGTCCAATTTAAGTGGATTTTCTGTTACAATTTTTTATTTAATATCAAAAATGCCCTTTGAAGACATTAATTCTTATTAGAAGCTTACTACTAGGTGGATCCAATGGGCTCATCATCTGCTGCATCAACGATCTCCACCGCCGCCACCATCTACCTTATTACCATTTCTGTTCCTCTCTTTAATCTCTCTCGCTCGCTCTGTCACTAACCTTGATGATCTCAGAAAGTGCTATTGGTTGAGGGAGATAATGGTTTCTGGACGAACCAAACAGAGAAAATAAGGCGTTTGCATATGTAGAGGTGAGAGAATGGAGCAGCGGTGAAAGATCGGCAGTGGTATTGGTTGTTCAGCGGAGGTTTCTAAAGAAAACCATTCATCTTCTCTCTCTTCCTCCCTTTGAATTTCATTGCCATTCTGTTTTCCTAAGGTTGAAACCTTAAGAAAACATGGCTGCGACTTTCGTTGTTCAATCTGTCCCTTTGTCTTCCTCGCGAATACGGCTATAAATGTGGTTCCGAACGGGCAACCGAGAAAGTATTTTCCACTGTGATTTCATGAGGTAGAACTGTTAATTTGGGTCATTTGTTTGGTTCTTTAGGGTTTCGGAGTGATGTTACTTGAAACACTGGATGCTACGAAGAAGACGAAGCAATTGGAGGTGTTGAGACCCACAGCAAGGCTCAAATCGTTGGTTAGCTCATTTTCTTCTGCCATCGCTCGCGAGATGCAATCGCAGAATTATCTTCTTGTCTAGTAGCTGATTTATCTTCTTCTTATCTACTAATTAATTAGGCATTTGAGAAGGGTTTTTTTCCCTTTCTTTTTTTTTTTTGTTGAATGATGGTAGAAGAAGGTGCTCCGATCTATTTTGGACGTAATGAATTTCGTTAGGTTTTTTTTATGTTTTCAGATCTTATTAGAGAGTATTTAGCCGTAGCCATTTTTAGATTTTTGTTTGAATGTTAAAGAAATTGTAAAAAATTGAATTTTTCAGTAAAGACTAAATCTGCAAAATGGAGGTGAACATATTAGAGGAGGTGGTGATGGTGGATTCTAGTGGTGCTTCAGGTGGCGGTGGATGACCATATTGGTGGCGGCCATGAAGGAGAGGGAAGAGAAGAAGAGGGAGAGAAGATGAGGTTAAAAGAGTAATTAGCCTATATTTTAACGGAAATTTTCACAGAATGATATGATTGTTCACGGTTTTTAAACATAGGGAGATTTTTGTTAAAAAAATAAAAATCAAGAAGAAAAATGTAGAATAGGCTAAAACCTAGGGAGTTTATTGTAAATTTTCCATTAATTAATTAGGAATGTTAATGAAATTAAAATATAAAAACTATTTTTATAAGTTAAAAATTATTTTTAACAAATTTAATTACTACACTAAAATATTAGTAAAAATTTGAATAATATAATTAAAAACTTTATATTGCAATCATTGATCGAAATTATATAATATAGATACCGCTACTACATATATTTTTAACTGCAACACAAATATAATTTTTAATTATATATTGCGAAGTTGAATATTATTTTAAATATATTGCAGATGTGGAAGCTCCTCGCCAAGCTTTGGTTGTGTTAAACCATTAGGGATATTGTCGTAAGACATAGGATGATTAAAATTCATTGTGTATGTGTCTCGCTCTTCTTTATAACAACTTGGCATCTCACTGTCGAAGCACTTCCCTTTGCCCTTTCTCTTTGATGCTTTAGTTCCCATCGGAAGAGCAGGAGATCCCACAACAGCATTGTCTTTTACTAGTGTTTCCGAAGATGAGAATGCTCTATCTGGTTATATGACATGTAAATGCAAGTAAAATCCTAACGGCTTTTAATCTAGCAACGGAGCTAAAGTGTCATCAAAATTAATATCTTCTTCTTGATTATAGCCTTTAGCTACCAATCTAGCTTTATTTCTAATAATGGTACCTTATTTATTGAGTTTATTTCTAAACACCTACTTGGTATCAATAATAGAATAGCTAGAAGGCCTTGAAACTAGTTTCCAAACCTTATTTTTCTCAAATTGATTGAGTTTCTCTTATATAGCAAGTACCCAACTATTATCCACTAAGGCCTCATTAATGGTTTTAGATTCAATTTGAGAGATAAAAGCTAAATGATTTTCTAAAGGAGAAAGTTTGGATCTAATACTTACACCATTTGATACATCACCTATAATTTGCTCTTTGGGGTGATCGTTCTTGAATTGCCAATTTTTGGATAATTCTTAGCTCCTCTCATTGTTTGCTTCCTTCTCAACATCAATTACTTCTTTTGCTTTATCTTTACTAGGATCTCCTTGTTGATGTGAGTTGAGAGGTTTGACTTGATTAATTGATAGCTTTTCAATTTCACTTACAAAATCAAAAGCAGCACATTTCTCTTTATCAAGGAGATTAAACTCACCAAATACTACATGCATTGATGCTTTTACAACCATTGACTTTTTGTTGAAGACTATATTGGACTTGCTATTGATGGCATAATCCAAAAATATTTGTTCATTCGATTTAGTTGAGAATTTTTCAAGATTGTCCTTGGTGTTTAATATATAGCATTTACATCCAAATACTCTAAGATGAGATATATCGGGTTTTCTATTTTTCCAAAGCTCATAAGTTATTTTGTTCAAAATATATCTTTTATAAATACGGTTTATGAGATGACAAACGATGCTAAAAGCCTTCGTCCAAAAATATTTTGGCAAATTATATTCATTTAGCATGGTTCTATTCATCTCAAAGAGAGTTCTATTTCTGCTCTCAACAATACTTTTTTGTTTTGGAGTCCTAGGAGAAAAGAAATTATGAGTGATGTCATACTCATCACAAAAAGAATCAAAGTTTTCATTTTCAAATTCTCCCCATGGTCACTCTTAATATTTGAAATACAATAACTTTTTTTACTTTGAACAATAACAAAAACCGTAAAAGCATCAAAAGCCTTATTCTTATGAGCAAGGAAAAACACCAAGTAAATCTAGAGTAATTATCTACAAGGACAAATGCATAATATCTACCTTCTAAACTAGGAACCTTAGTAGATCCAACTAAGTCAATGTGAATAAGCTCAAGGATTTTAGAGATACTTACTTACTTCTTGAACTTGAAGGAGAGTTGGGTTGCTTTCCCTTTTGGCAAGTTTAATACACATCCTTTTGGTACTTGAGTTAAGACAAGCCTTCAACCAAGTCTTTCTTCTTAAGGAACTCCAAGGTGTCCATGCTAGCTGGTCCAATCTTTTATGTCATATCCAAGAGTCATCACTAAAAGATACTAAACAAATAGTAAAGTTCAGCTTGAGGAAGATGAACAAAGTTCAGCTAATCCCTAAATTTTATAAACACATTTACCAAGAAATTAATGTTTACTTTGGGTAATTAAAAGTCTTCATAGTTTCGAATATCTTTCAATTATTGAAATATTTTAAGCTGAGGGTGCTATTGAAAAACTCTCACAAACTATAAAGTGAAATTCGATCAAAGTTCATCTTGGGATGAAACAAAAATTCGCTAGAGTAGGCAGTGCAAATTATGGACGACGGGGCTACTTTTCTTGCTCTTTTATTATGGTTGTCAAAATCCTAAATTTTACCTCAAAATTCAATTTAGTTTCGATTTGAATCTTTGAATTTAGGAAATTGCCTCCAACTCTAGCCTGGATAAATATGCTTATATGATATGAAAATCAATGTTGATGTACACTTAAAATAATCTGTCAGTATTACCGTTTCTCTCTACCCTCGTGTTACTGGTTTCTGGTTGCCGCCATCATCACGCCGGTGGTGGTCACTCCTGCTTTTAGTTTCCTTAGTTTTCTTTGCTTTTGTTGTGTTTTCGTCTGTCTTTAGAACTTTTCCCTATGCCTATAAGGCTTTTCTCTTTGCTTTTGTTGGGTGAACTCCTGATTTCTTCATGGAGCTTGTTTGTTGGTTAGTAAAGAGTAAATCTAACATGGATCTTGATATGATTTCAATATTGAGTGGAGCAGTCTAAAGTGAAAGCAATTTGGACTCCGTTAACACTACTCGAATCTTCATCTTCCTTGTTAGATTTATTGAATAAGTTTTCTGTGTGTTCTTGATGTACGAAATTGGAAATGAAAACATTTTAGACGTGGAGATATTGAATTTTATACGGACTCAAATTGTAAATTGCCAAAAAAATTTTGGAAAATTCCGAAATTTTCAAATTCAAATAAGCTCATCATCCCATTTCTTACCACCAGCAGCAGAAATGCAATTGAATCAGCCCCCAAATAATTACGAAGTAAGAAATATGTACCAAAAGATAATACAGCAAAAACAAGACAAGAAATCTTCCCCCTCAGAGTAACAATGCTAATGCAGATTGGATCAGATTTCCTATTTCACCTTTCAATAACATGAGTGTATTCTCAAGTACTTTGAATGAATTCATGTCCTCAAGCTTAAGCTCATCATGTTGCAGGGAATGGAGCTGCCTCTCCAGGTACTTACGAACACTAGCTTCTGCTACATTTATGAGATTAAAAGAAGCGTTTGTGTGCATGTATTTTGCTACCAGATATCCTGCTAGGATTTGTTGATCAGCCTTCACAAGCTCAGCTATAAAGGAAGGGAAAAGCATTCTTCTGAAAACAAGTAAGATTTCCTTCTCAGGATCTGCATGTTCTTGCTTCCTTTTGGTTGTGATACATGATAACTGCTTCTCCTGACACCAGCGACAAAAATTGCCTGCCAAATAGCACAGATAAGAGCAAGTGTTGCCATATAACGGTTTAGTTATTATAGTTGATATAATCCCAGATGATATGACGAGAATGAAGAACTCGTGATCCCTGACAATCATGTCCGAGATGCCCTCCTGTTTCAGTCTTCTTTCAACTACTTCTAAACATTGAATCCGTATTGATTCATAGGGCAGAAGAAATGCGACTTTCAAAGCTACAAAAGAGTCCCTCTTGCATAATAGCTGACTCAGATACCCAGCATCTTCTTCATCCAGCAATATTCCATTCGACTTTGATAATGATTGATCAATCAGTCTTAAAATGTCATTGAAGCGTAACAACATAATCAATTTTTTGAGAGTCTCCCTCCAACAGACATGTAAAGGATGGACACTAACAGAGCTCTCAGCTTTCTCTTCCTCAAGAGATTCTACTTCCTGAAAGCTTTCCCATCCTTCATCCCAATCATCAGTGTTCCAGTCATTATTAACCACTTCCGATGTTTCTGCAGGATGTGTCACGTCTCTTCCAAATGCAAAGAATCCTTCCCATTCTTCCAAAATTGCTTGTAACACTTCGATATCAGCATTTGAATTTGACACTTCACACAGCTTCAAAAAGCAAGAGACAGCTGTCTCCACATTCAAGAGATCATCAGGAGTGATTGCCAAACTACGAGAGATGGCTGCCGCGAGCTGAGATGATTTTAGAGCTACTAAGGTGCTTGTGAGCTGAGTAGAAACATATGTATTATCCACCAACCCAAGACAATTAGTATCCGACTCATTCTTTTTACTCGTAGAGAGAAACTCATCCCATCCTTCCCATGGAAGAACTTTGGAGTTTAGCTCTGCAGAGAAACCTTTAACATTTTTACCCCTGATCAACTGCATAAGCTCAAGAACATAAACTCGAACTTGACTAGGTAGAAGTGAATTATCAGAGAACTGAGCCATTCTTTCCCAAACTACCTGCCTGACCCTCTGCAAATTCTCCAGCTGACCTTCCAACTTACTCAAAGATGATAACAAATGATACAAATTCTGATTTTCAAGGGATCCACTCTCCAGGTCTTTTAAAATGGGCTCTAAAATACTTGTGTAGAGATGAAGAGTGTCCTCTGATTCACAGGTAGCAGATGAAGTTGAGCTGACATCATATTGTGATGTTACTTCCGAGAACACTTCTGAAATGGCTCCATATCCACAGCCAGAAAATATCATGGCTTTGCAGAAGGTCAGAATCTCAACAGCAAAATCACCAATTACTCCATTTCTGACATAGGAACAAATGGTTCCCCAGCTCTGACATGGTGATATAATGTCCTCCATCACCAACCTCATAAAAACCTTCAAGAAACTTGATAAGCTTTCTGGGTGGAAACTGTGTTCTACTGAGCTCTGATTAGATGCAATTTCCTGCATTTCTTCAGACAATCTGAGCCAGAAGTTCAAAAGGGTGATAATGCAATCCTGCCATGTTGAGTTATCAGGAATACTCTTATAACAATCGTGCAGAGGTATAATCACAGTTAAGTATTGCTTCATAATATCCAAGGCATCTGAAGGTGTCAAAAGCCTGATATACGTTTGGGAAGAATCATAGGTGTACTCGAGTTGACTGATAAACTTCTGAAAATCCTCTGGGTTTCTATCATTTAAGTCCATTCTAGTACTACTTTCCAAATTTGTCAATAAACTTACAACATAAAGCTTATATACATCCTGCCACGTCATAAAACCTTCAGGCACTAAATTGGAATAAATACTGGTCAGTGTTTGTACCATTTTTGCCAAGGGTTCCAAGGTAACTTCAGTGATGTGCGCACATACTTCATTGCAAAAGGATTGAAAATTCAGACCATCTAAACCAGCTATATTCTTGAAATTTAGATTCTTAATGCTGGAAACCCTTCGGCACTCTTGCTCAATGACTTTGTATAAATGAGCCAACTCAAAAGGGGGTAAATCTGATGAAAATTGGCATGCTGCTTGCAAGGAGTGTTTTGTTTCCTCAAGCTGCAAATAGCAGTCAGAGAGGAGACCAAAAATACTGGCAAGGCGCTGCTTGTTGCAACCATCAATTGCAGGGAACACAACTGTCGTAATTGCTTTGATGGTGTCAGGGGCACAACCAATTATCTGTTCTTTGACTTCTGAGATTTCACCCATAATTTCGCCATCAGTCCAAACCTTTGATATGAGAACAGAACTTAGGAAGCGGACTAGGACCTGCAAAGTAAAGAGAATTATACAATCTAAACAGTCAAACAAGCATATGATTAACGATCCCAATAATCTAATAAATGAATGAAGGGACATTCAACAATACCTCAGTACGATTTAAGCCATAACTGTCAGCTACTATCAACAGATCATTCAAAATGTGCTTCTTTTCAAACTTCACTGATTCCACAACTGAGAAAACAACAGTCTCAATGTAGTTTAAGTCACCTGAAAGAAAACGTGCAGTATCAACACCAGGAATTATGTGCTCCAAAACTCTAGAATTTTCTGCTACACGCTGATTCTCTTCTAATTTGAGCTTCCATTGCCTCCAGAATGTTGACTGTGCTGCATCAATTTTGTTGACTTCATCTGAATTCAGAAGGCAAAAAGCACCATAAAAACAAACATTATAGCATTAAAATGACAATAGAAAGTGCATTGGTCTAATCACATATATAATATATAAAGTCACAGCACTGCATGCGAGGTTTTAATTTTTTTTTTTTTTCCCCTTTTTCACATGCCAAAAAAGGTTTAAAACAAATTACCAGAATTAAGTGGTGTGTGCTTCTCCTTGAACATTCTCAATAAAAGCTCCCTCCTTTGAGAAGGGCCACTGCAATCAACTTCAAAGTTATGTAATACACTGTAAGTCATCCCTGCATTCCTGATGCTACATACCTCTTGGTAGTTCTTTCTTATCTTCAGCTGCTCTTCTATTACTTCTACCCCACTAAAGGCATCCAAAAGATTCAACAAGAAAGAACACCCCATGATGTCGTCTTCTTCCGTAACAGGCGGTTCCATAATTGATTTTGCTAGGGAGGCAATAATATTATCTTTGGGAGCAAAACCATTTTTCACCAACCAAGAGAGAGTAGTTATCAAGGCTTGCATTTGTATGCCCACAAATGTTTTTCCAGGAATCAGCTCATATTGTTTCTTATCATTCACTTCTTGTTTACTCAATTCAAGCAACCATGGAAGTTGGACAGCTGCAAAAGATAAGATTTTTCCATTTTCTCTCAAAAAAGATTCTAAGTCAGTTCCACCCTGAACTGGCAAGTTTTTAGCAACTGAAGAGAGCGTACTTTTCACTTTGCTAATACAAGATTCGTAGCCATCGCTATTTGCTTTATCAACCAATTTAGCAGAATCTTTGAGGTCAATAATAGATTGAATACAAGGCAGCGGAATTGAAATAGTTGAGGTATCTTGATTTCTGAAGTTAGGAGAACCACCTATCGACATCAACAGAGTGTCACACTGTGCTTGCATGTCCAGATCCTTCCATGCGTGAAGAAGCTCGCAAATAGATTCCTCATCACAGTGACACAAAGCAAAACCTAGTAGCTTCTTTCGAGACATGATATCCATATTTTCAAGGGCAGGACCTCTTGCTATTGCAGCACATAAATCCCAAATGAGACCATGTCCTTTTTTAGCCAGAACAAGGCAGAGATCAAAAGCCAATTGCAAATCACCAGCTACAGCAGCTTCTCTAGCAACAGCTTCTTCAACAGCTGATATATCATCTGAAGAGTTCAATCCAAGAAGCTGAGCAACCTCAATGAGTTCATCAACATGGAGATAAGCTCCTGGTTGACTAGTGATTGCCATTTTGACAATCTCCATAGGATCCCTGATCTGCCTGAATTGCATAGGTAGAAGAGTAACTCCAAGGTTTGGAAGCTTAACAGTTAGAGCCTCGATTGTGTCAGCTTCTAATTTAACCTGTCTGCTACTTGGAAATAAACTAAGACACTCCTTAGCTTTCCAGACCTGAACAGAGTTGCATAAACATAATCATTACAACATAAAGAACCTTTATATGTTGGAGTAGAAAACTTTTCAGCATGTTACAAGTATAATATCATTAAAATCCTTCAGTAACTTTTCAAGAGCGCTTTTGGAAAGGAAAATAAAGAACAGGTATATATCAAGGGAGAGTTAGTTAGTTAGTTAAATATGGATATTATGATGAAACTGAAAGTATAAATAATATGCATCACAAAAGATGGTTATAGCAAGAGAGAGGACATATCACAAACAACAAAACAGAAAACGTATATATATACTCACTTCTGAGCAACACAGACTAGAGGCTGAGAAAAAGAATTCCCGTGCGGCTTGGATAACGAGATTTTCTGCTTTTTCTGATGCCAAGGCCACTGAACCTGTACCTTTTAAATAATTGCTAGCCAAAGAAAATCTCCCAGCTTTCAGAAGTCCTCTGCAGAACTCTGTTAACATATATTCTAGATCAAGAAATGGAAAAGCCTTCTCTCGCAAGCACTGCATATCACGCCACATGCTTGCCCAGTCATTATCAGAACGACCTGGTTGTCGCCGTACAAATTTTGAAAGCATGAGACGAAGAATCTGCTTTACTCCTTTTTCATCTGCATGGGCCTCAAGGAAGAAGTTCATTGGCTTTGGAACCTGAATGCAAGCAAGCATAGTCATTAGTCAATGAACAAAACTCTGAAATTGTTGTATAGTCATTCTTATTTCAATTTTTAGTTGATGATTCAATTTTGGTGGTGACAACACACAAGGGAATCTATCTCTATTCAGTGTCAAATTTACGAAAGCGAAAAAAATTTCATGTATCATTGCAGTTCAACAAAATTATAGATCATATTATAGGACAAACCGTCTCAACATGTCGACTACAACTACAAGGTCACTGTATGTGTGAAACAGTTCAAAAAAGGCATGCAAAAACACTGAATCAAATTTATTTTAGTGTCAATTTGATATTGTATTGGAGGGCAGTTATTGCTAAGGATTTACAGACTTTGTATATTAGTGGATTTAACTGAGGACAGACCAGAATGAAGGCGTAGGATCACTGCCCTAGAGCCAACATAGATGGATTTTAATTATTCATTTGTTTGTTTATTTATTTTTCTTTATTGCTTGCACTGCAATTTCTTTCGTATTGCGGTTATCATGATATTAGTGCGGATTTAGCTAATGATAGACTAGAATTGAGGCATGGGATCCGTGTCCTAGAGCCAACATAGATGGATGTCTTTTGTTTATTTGTTTGTTTATTTTATTTCTTTATTGTTTGCACAGCAATTTCTTTCGTATAGTGGTTATCATTGGGAGGATCCATACAGCTCATCCAATTGGTTTGGGATAAAAGCTTAGTTGTTGTTGTAACAAATTAAGAACTAAAATCACTATTTTGAAGCAAATGAGAGGAATTTAATTAGTAACATAAATGAAACAAAAAAAGAAGACATTTCAAAGAATCCATGAAATCAATGTTAGCGTCTTGGTTCAAATGAAATTTGAGTCTTGGAATTTGTTTAGAACGAATTCTAGATGGAATTCTATCTAAATGAATGTTAGTGTTTGGTAAAACACAAAGTAAAATGAAGAATTCAATTGAACTAAATGTTTAGTTCAATTCCAAAAACAGAATTCAATTGATCACAATTCCTATACTACCTTAAATTATAATAGTTATGTGTGTTTACTTACAAGATGAGTATTCTAACTAATTAATAACAAATAAATGAATTAATAATATACTAATAATTAAAATATAAACTTATAATTACCTTAATATTATAACAGATAAGTATCAACATAAAAAGGTCATTAATACATAATAAACTTAAATATTAAAAAGTTAACACAAATTTATAAAATACTAACACAAATGAACTAGAACAAACAAAAACCTGGTAGAATGCCAAAAGCCTCCCTGCTTCAATATGGCCTTCTGCAAGTTTAAGTCTTTTTCGTACGCCATCATCATACATTTCAATGTCTGCAACATCAAATTTTGTATATTACATTGACTACAATAGCATTCTAGCATTACTTGGATATTTAAGCTATCATGTGTTGAATTCCTAAGACATGCATAAGCATTGAAACAAGGATAAAAGGTAGCAATTGAAACCCCAGCCTAAATTTATTATATTCATCGATCATTAGTCAGAGGTACCACATGCAGTGTCTTAACAACCCCATAATTTTATTTCTTGTTCAAACATTAACTGACATATTTTCGAGGAAACTCTCGGTCCAAAAAAATATTCCTTCTTGTTAATTAAATTAAATTCAGTCACAATTAGCCAAACCAAGCTATGCCAGGGCATGCGTATTTACAATTGGTGATGGCAATATCAAGAAAACAAAGGATGCATGCATGACCATGCATATGTATTACAAAGATAAGATTGACTGAATGTATGCCATCAGATGCACAACCCCACTTGATGGTCTCTTTCCCTCAGAAATGTGCAAAGCATGAGTAGCAATAATATTACATTTTAGGAAACTTATAAAATCAGTACATGTAGAATACCTTGCTTCTGTGGAAGCTTTGACAATATGGTAGCTAAGGTGCTCCATCTATCTGTAACTGTGCACAAGTACACACATTGCAAAGCACAATTTACAGCTTCATTGTCATCCTTGAAGAATCCTTTTCCTTGCAGATCCTTGCATCCTTCCTCAATAACCATCAAGCATATGTCCAATTTATTCTCAATAGCAATCTCCTTAAGCCATCTAACCAGAAATGACTCATCCTTATCATGTGAAGGGAAATGGACACCTTTTATCTGATCTCGAGTAACAGAGGGCAAATCATGAAACCTATTTTTCATAAAAGGAATTGCATTATCATGCAACTTCTTGACCACATTTTCCTCCTTAACTGCCTTCAGCATCATTCTGAACTTTTGATAGTCAGATAATTGCTCCCAGTCCATAAGACCAACATCAAAGCATATTTCACCCCCGCTGTCATCAGAATAAATAAGCTTGTACAAGTAAGAAATATCCTCGTGAAACTGCTGTAATTCAAATATACCTTTTGAACAAGCCAAGTCAACCAGGCTGAGACAGTTCTCCAGCTGGCCACTACAACGATCAATATCTCTAGCTCTCTTCATGTACCAAGTAGAGAGTTCATCAATAGATGGCCAAATGTAACCTTGGCACCGTTTCACAATGAGCTCAGTTCTGATCTGTATATCAATCTCACGGTTCTCACACAAACTGTTGATAAAGGTTAACATCTCTTCACATTCAACCCAATCTTCATCCCTAAGAGAAACTCCCATAGGAGAGGATCTTCCAGGAAGAAGCTGCCTGTATGTTTGAACAGGAATGGTTTCGGGAACAGCAGCTAGTATTTGCAAAATAGAAGGAGAAAGTGAATAAGGATGACGTTTAAAGAGCAAATTCAAAGCACCAATTTTCCCACTTTCAGCAAGCATTACAGCAACTTCACTTAGCGGCATAACCCGAAATTTCACATACTCCTGGACAAAGAACCTGCACAACACTATGTCATTCAGCTGGTAGTTAGTAGAAATATATCAACGAAATAGATACATGTATAGTATAAAGTCATAATTATTGATTCAGTAGTCAAGAACATATAATAACTAATAATCTTAAGTTGATTTGGTAATGACATAATCAGGTGCAGTTTCCTATTTATGCAAGAATTTTGACCACATTCTGTAGTTTCAATTTTGCCTACTTTTGACTGATTTTGCACAAGGATGCCTATGCAATAAGTTTATCTCTAGACTTAAGTGAACACTACAGTGCAAGCATGAACACCCACACAGCTCAATTGCAGCTGAGAGGAGTACCAGTTGGCTCTCATATTAATTGATAAGGTCTTGGGATAATCATCACCTAGGTTGGAAAGCCATATTTATAAAGTCCACATTCAAATCCATAATTCAATCCAGGATCCAAATATCATAGTTTGCAACTAAGATCATAGTTGTATACAACAAAGTGTGTAAAGGTCTGAATGTCACTTTTAATGTTTGCTCCCTCTTAGGTATGCTCTCCTCTCGCTCATTCTCTCTGTCTCTATCTATCAGCTTGCAGTCACCTGGCTTATTAATGAAAAGTTTACTTTGTGAGCCTAACATTCTCTTTAAAGAAGCTTAAAGGAAAAGAATATAAAAAGTTTTGAAGCTGTAGACAAATATTAATTTACAAAATTTTACTTTTGAAGACAGTTCAATATCTCTAAAAAAAAAACAATGGCATCTAGAGAGCAAATACCTGCCCATGTTTATTCCCATAAATGTTTCTAGTCTATCTCCGAATTGCAATAACTGAAGCCTAGCCAAACGGAAATCCCAAATTTGGCTTCTTTGATAATCTTCTGATTCTGAAAATCGATACTGATCAGATCTATTCAGCCCATGTGCCAGTAAGGCTTTCACCGCATCTTCTGTTTGGCCAACTCGGTTTATGCATTCATAAATTACGAAACCATTATCCTTAATTTTTGATAGAAACATGTTTATTTCATCTATTCCATGGCAAGAGAGCAACCACTGTGATTTCAAAACTTCATCTCTGTCCAAACCATGATGATTGGCAAAGTCCATGGCTTCTTGATACTTGTGATTGCCAATTAAGATACTATACATTTCAGAAACAGATCTTTCTGAAATTGATACCAATCTCCACCACAATTTGGAAAAATCAAATTGATCACTTCTGTCTCTAGTGAGCTGATCAGTATGTCCTAAGCCTTCTGATTGTTTATTATCATTAGATGAAAAGTTTCTTTCTTCAGTTGATTTACTCTCTAAAAGAAAAATGTGTCCTTTAAGCTGTTGTACCCTATCTAAAACAGGCATCAAATATGAAGGATCATGTTCTTGAAGTTTTAAGCCAGTAAGGATATCAAGAAAAGTCACAGTGCCACCCCTCTTCGCAAGAGTCACAATATGATCAGACCACCAAGTAAAATCCACATTGTCATTTAAATGTTGATCATCTCTGTTTGGTACGTTATGAGTCACCTGTAATCCCAACCCCTCTCCAACAGCAAAGTTAGAAAGTAAGCTTCGTTCTCTATCCAGTTTAAATAAGTGCAAGCATCCTCTTATATCTAAAGTAGCAACAAACTGTCCATGTGGTGATATTAACACCTTTGGATATGCTATCTGACCATCAAAATCTTTTGGCTTATGATATAAACCTTCAAATTGAAAAGATAACACTGTTTCTATATCTATATTTGGACGTATATGCCAAAGGCAAAGAGAACAGGATCCTGCAAGAAAATGAATACACAATGAGCATGGAACTCAAACAATGAATAAAAGTCCAGTATGTCAAGCGATATTGATAAAAATAGTAAAAGATAAACTTTCATAGGTATCCAGAATGCAATAAGCTATTCAAAATACAATCTTCACAGGTTCTGATCAAGCTTAAGCATGGATAGATAAGGACAACAGAATCCAGATAAAAGTCACTTTATTCATTGGTTTACAAAGAGAAGTGAGCTGTAGAGGACAGTGCACATGAAATCAAAAGAACATAACACAAACCACCAACAAAGGTTTAAGAAAACACAAAAGAACATAATAAATTCCAACTACGTTGGATAAAGTTCAATATAGACCCTAGAAGCCTAAATGTATAGCCAAAATACCAACTCCTCCTGCGACAAACAAAAGAACATACTTCCATTTTTGACGATACATGCATTTCTTGCATTCTAAAACTTATAATTTGCAAAAATAAATAAATAAATAAATGGATGAACTGCAAAGACTTAAACATCAACACAAATCTCTATAAATTCCATTACATAACCTGCCCTCCAAAATGTTACAATTGGTATTCCAAATCAAGCATAATTTGATATAGCTAAGAAGATAAAAAGACAGATAACTATCCATGATTTTATAAATAAGACAAATCAAAACAAAATAGTTTTCTTATGACTGGTAACGTAAACGTGCTACAACTCAAAATTATGAATCAGAATGTCATAGCCAATTATATAAACCTATCCTTAAGTACAAGCTCAACTAGGAAACAGATGATACAAAACCATACCATAATTCACACGAGAGTTCAGTGAAGTATTAACTGCGCTACCAATGACAAGAATGAATGAATGCTCTGGGTCATAGTGAAAGCAGTACACATCCTTGGGGAACTGTTCTTTCACATTCTGTCCAATGTTCAATGTGCGCAAGAAGGGACTAGAGGCAGCTGGCTGTTGGCCAATCTCAGTATGATGAAATACTCCATCTGCTGTGAGAATAATGAAGCTACACAAAAAGAATTTTGATAATTAAATGCCAAAACTCTTCAACTTTTCAAGGCACATGCCTGATGCTTGAATATTGTACAAAATTGAAAACCCACCCCAAAAAAAAATTTTCTAAATCGACAAACTAATTCATATTAGATCTATGAGGTCTATCATCTGAACATGTAAAACAATAAGAGAGAGAGAGAGAGAGAGAAACTTACGAACAAGACCCACAGACATCATTATTGTCATATGGAATCAGTCCGATTATTGGAGAAGTCGTTTTTAATTTTCTCTTCATAATTCTTGTAATTTCTTCACCATTTGCTTTGACGAAAAAGAGTTCATCACTGTCATCAACTATTCCGAGAATATCATGAGATTCTGACCACACTCCATGAGTAAATATTCCAAGGTTGCTACCTGATTTATGGAACAGAGTTGGTACACTTTCAGATTGAAGTAGCAAAGTGCAGCAAAATAAATCACTGGCAAAGAAACTCTCTAGGTTCCTAGAACAAATTTAACAGTCCATTTTACATTTTGGAAACTATTTAAATTGGATTCTTACAACTCACAGCACCAGGCTTCAAAAAAAGTCAATGTAATATGATAACAAAATTTCCTTCTTGGGTCTTATTGTGAATTTTGTCACATTTAGCATTTTGAAACTGTTTCCAATCTAAGAAGATGGTTGTAAGCAAGTCACATACAAGAGTTTAATTCAACACGAGCATGATTAAGCTAAAAGATTTTTTTAACAAATATGTAGGTCGTGTAGAATTAAGAATACAGTGGCTATTTCATTGTTAATATTACAAACTCTTTTTGTAGCATAATAAAAAGATTAACATACAATCAATGGGCAATTCTAACTCATATTTTCAAATAGATCTGACCTTGCAATCAAAATTGTATGTTAATGATAAGTTGTAAAATAATTCTATTAAACTGGATAGTAAAATCTTACTGGCAAAAATGCCGTACGGCTCTTGGTAGTCATCATCCTTCCTCAAGATAGTGACTTGATTCCCAGCAGCAACAGCCAGTCGTTCACCTCTTGGAGAGATAATCAAGGATATTGGTTTCCAGATTTTTGAAGGGTTCCTGTAGTCTCTCCATTTTTTCTTGAGATGACTTATGCCTAAATGTAGTATAAGTAGCGCAAAACCAAGTCAACAGAGTCAATGCACAACAAAACCTACTAATACCATTGATAGTAACCAAAAAGCAATCAATAAATGCGAAAAATAAAAAAAAGATCAGATAATCATAACAAATATATAAACACACGAGTTTAACGGCTTGTTAAGGGAAATACAATAAGTCTGGAAATCTAATTATAATCAAAATTAGCAAGCCACAAGCTAATTGTTCAATTCAGTCACAACATAAAGTACCTGATACTGAGAAGAGAGAAGATAAAACTCCACTGCCATCCTCATTTCTCTGAAATCAGTTAAATTAGATCCGTAAACTAAAGACAAAACAATAGATCTATGATATTAGAATGGAGGGGGGAAAAGGATTTGATCCAATAAAGGGATAAAGTAATGTTAAAAATTGACCTTAGACAACTGAGGAGGGTAATTAGACTTGTATGACCTAGTGATATGATTACGAGTCTCGTAAAGCACATGACTAGCTTTCACTTCCTCCACCATTGTCATTGCTTCAATGAAGAGAAGAAATAGAATTATCAGTAAACAACCACCTGTGAATGCACAAACAAGCCCCAACAGAAAGCACCAAAACGAAAACAGAAAGCACCGACGCTGGCAACTAGTGGAATGGCTATTTCTTAGTCATTGAAAATTAAGCTGGAGCTTCGGATTATTTATATCATATTCCTAGATCATACACAGTGAATGTTAAATTAAAAATCTTAATTCTGTATCTGATTCATTCAGTTAATAACTTGAACAGTTTATTTTATATGTGTTTTTGCACATGTACTTAACCTAACACAGAGTTAAATGATTAGGTCTAAAACCTACAAAATATGATCTAGGACAACAATGCCAATCTAGAGGGACAACTAATTTTTATGGAGATTATTAAATTTCATTTTGGTGTATAGAGCAAGTGCTCGATTCAAAACCCCTAGCAATGCTCTTTGAGAAATGGACAATATTGATCATTAAAAATTCGTTATAATAAATCCCAAGACTTCCTCTTAAAAGCTGCTCTAAACCTAATTCAATCAATCCACTGGCTAATAATGCACTATAAATATTGTTTCCCATTCACAAAACATAGAACAATTCAAGAGGAACAGTGATGATTTAGAGAAAAAAAACTTGAGCTTAGAACAATTCAAGAGGAACAGTGATGGTTTAGAGAAAAAAAACTTGAGCACCTCATAAGAACCATATAATATATGATGACTAATTACTTTTCTAATGAACCTACATAATGTATCAACTAAAAACTCATAATTTCCTGCTTCCCCCAAGTTTGAAACTGAAGTACTCAACTACCTAGAATCTTAAAACCATACAACCTTTTGGCAAATACATGTGTATATAAATAGTAAATCGTAAACTTACCATCCAATTTTATAGGAAAAAAAAAAAAGAAAGTCAACAATTTAAAAGCTTAACCAACTAAAAATAATTTGATAAAAGAAACAAAACCATAGAATAAGAAGAGGAATTGTTGCTAAACGAGAATTAAGAAGGAAAGAGGAAGAACCTGTAAGACGCTGTTACAGTAGCAAATGTTGCCAAAATTCTCGAGGCCAAAGTATCGTTCGCCTTCAGGAAACTGGTCGCCGAGAGCTTTTCCAAGTTTGGAGCCTGCAGCGCCCATTAGTGCATCGATCGATCGATTAGGGTCAGATCTCTCTTTCTCTCACCCATTCAACTCATATGTTCAACAATTTCCATCAAAACGCTCGGCTCAGTGTCTATATCGTCGTGTGGTAAATGTTTGGAATGGAATTAGGGTTTTGAGAAGAGAATGGGGAATTTGGCAGGAAATGGAACGAACAAGGTAAAGAGACGAGGAAGTGAGCTCCTGCAGAGTATGACAAGAAGATTTTCGTTTCCGAGTGCTCCTATTTTTCATCCGGATAAAAAAAAGAAAAAAAATTTGGTCTGAAATAACGTTAAGTAATATAGTTTCTTCTAGGTATAATTACTTTAGGGTACTCCAATTTTCTATAATTTGCTCATAGCTTCTTAATGTATGAAAAATATGCTGAATGGTCCTTAAAAGTTTACTAATTGCTGCTTTCGATACTTTTGTCAATTTTCCTTCTCTTTTTGTCATAGATTAGTAAGAAAAGTTACAATTTGATCCGCCTAAATTTCATTTTAACCCTCCAACTTACAAAATATTTTTATTAAAAATATTTTTTAATTTTAAGAAAAAAAATTAAAAAATTGTGTTAATATTATTATAATTATTATTATTCTTTTATTTTTAAAAAATAAATAATTAATTAAAAATAGTAATTTTCTCTCACCTTATTCTTTCTAAGGGGTGGCAAAAGCTGACCCAACCTGTTAATCCGACACGAACCCGATATGAAAATATAAGGTTAGGGTTAAGATTTTCAACCCGTTTAATTTAAAAACCCGACACGAACCTGAAATTAAACATATCAGGTTAGGGTTGAAAATTTCAACCAAAAAAAAAATATGTGTAACCTGATTTACTAAAATGACGTCGTTTTATTATTCCTTAAAACGACGACTTTCTTAATGTAACAGCACAGCACCCATCATAAGTTAACTTAAAACATCCCTAAACCTAATCATTCACTTTTGTATTCACTCTCTCTCCCTAGCGGTTGCTTCCTCTCCCTAAACCTTCCTCTCTTTCACCTTCTGCTATCATTCAGTTACCATCGATCTACCAACTTCTGCTCTCCATCTTCTAGCTTTTGCTACTTCCGTTCATTATTTTTGCTTCGGTCTTTCCAGGTTCTCTTTTCTTTTCTTTTCATTCAACTTTATTTTTTCCCTATAATCCCTAATTTAACTTCACATTTCTTTGGTTTTCTCTGATTTAATTTATGTAATTGAAGCTCAAATCTCAACAAAGAAGAAATTCGTATTTTTTATGATTTTCAATCCTCTGTTTAACAAAGCTTGATTAGTTAGCATTTAAGTCTCTACTGCTTATTTTTATATGCAATATTCTTGATGTACATTCTTCATGTCTTCTTCAATCTTGACCTGTAACCTGCTTTATTCAGTGACCTTTTTCTTGCTGTTTTTTTCTTCCACTGGTAGTGAGATCCGTGCATTACGAATGTAATTCTTTCCTCTTCAAGCACTTAGTATGACTGATTTAGTGCATAAACATAATTGCCATCCCCTAATGTTAATGATGATATTATTATGATTGATTTACTTTAGAGTTCCCTGCCTTGGCATTTGATTTTGAAATTAAAAATAGGATTGTTATTAAGTTTCCTCCTAGTATTTGTAATTGATCTCATTAATATTGCATGATCTCTGGTTTTTTTTTTTGTTTACTTTTATTTTAAAATAAAAAAGTTATATGATTCTTTGTTAAATACTTGAAAATATTTCTGATGATTCATACCAGATTGTTCTATTCTTGTAATATGAGGTACATTTTCTAATATAACTTCTGTAAATAGTTTTTATCATTTAACACAAAGAACTTGTTTTTATTCTTTCCTTCATAATATCGACAAGATTCCACTAGTTATTTGTCATGTTCTCATAATTCATGTAAGTGAGCTATTTCATGCATGGGAAAATGACACAGAATATTCATCCTTGGTTCTTTTTTATTATTCTTCCAAAGAATCATCTTCCTTTCTATTATTAGTATATAGTTTTTGTAAACCTTTTTATCCTTGTGTCATGCTACAACTGGCAATGTTTCTTTATTTATGTTTTTATATGCTTAGTTGTCTCTCATTTATAGTTTCCTTCTCTTATGGTTTAATGCGAAAGGCATTTGGTTTGCATCATTGAATTCAAAGTTTTGATATTGCTCGCAAAATTTGAAACTACTAACTATCACGGAACTGATCCTTTATTATATGATTTAGTTGAGTACAAATTAAATTAGTTTCATATTAACTGCATATTTTCAAGATACATAATTTAGTTATAACCAATACCTTTTTCCCAACTTCCATGAAAGCCTTTTGCAATTTCCATGCTTGTTTTCTGCTTAACAGGCTGTAATAGAGTACTAATGCCAACACTTTAAATCTGTCTTTTGTTTTATTAATTATAAAATGTCCAGCTTGGATTCTTACTTTTTTTTCATATATCAGACATTTGAATTGAACTTTTTGATTTATATATGCAGTTATGGCAGACCATGAGCAAATTAAACTTAACTCTAAGAGTGAGGACATTGACTCACATATGGACAAAAAAGCAAGGGATGAATCTTCTTCTAAGCCTTTTGTGCATACTGATAATATACGCCAATGTAGGCTTAAATCTAGTGTTTGGGAGCATTTTGATTTAATTGATAAGCTGGATAAAAATGGTCATTTAATTTGTAAGTATAAAAAATATGGGATAGTAAGATGGGGACAGGGAATTTATTTCGTCATCTTAAGATTTGCAAAATGAGAAATTTTAGGGATATTAGACAAATGATTTTCAATAAAACTTCCTCTGGTTTAGAAAATAGGCTGCCTGCTTTTAATGCTGAATATTTTCATGAATTATTTACTCTTGCAATTATGAAACATGATCTCCCATTTCAATTTGTTGAGTACGATGGGATTAAGAGATGTTTAGTTATTTGCAACCTGATTACAAATCTGTTTGTCGAAATACTAATAAGAGTGATATGCTTAAGATGTATAAGAGGCAAAAAGAGAAATTAAAAGGGGAGTTAGGCTTAGTTTTTGGAAGAATTGTACTAACTTCTGATTGTTGGACATCCATAATAATTGATGGTTATATTTCTTTGACTGTACATTATGTTGATAATAATTGGTGTTTGCAAAAAAAGAATTTGAATTTCTGTTTTCTGGCTCCTTCTCATATGGGGATTCATTTATGTGATCATGTGTATAGCTTGTTGAAAGATTGGGGTATTCAAAATAAGATATTTTCTATTACTTTAGATAATGCTGCTTCTAATGATGTTTTTGTTGAAAATCTCAAAGGAGAACTTGACTTAGTGTGTGTGGGGAGTTTTTTCCATGTGAGGTGTTGTGCTCATATCTTGAATTTAATAGTTCAAGATGGCTTAAAGGAAATTGATGGTGCTGTGGTTAAAGTTAAAGAAACTGTTAAATATTATAAAGGTTCACAAGCTAGGAAACAAAAGTTTTTAAGTTGTGTTGCTCATGTTAAACTTGAATCTAGTAAAGGCTTAAAGCAAGATGTTCCCACTAAATGGAACTCTACTTACCTAATGCTTGAAAGTGCTTTGTACTATAAGAAAACTTTAATTTATTTTCAAAAGGTTGATGCAAATTATGTACATTGCCCATCTGATGAAGAGTGGGTTAAAGTAGAAAAAATTTGTAAATTTTTAAAGGTTTTTTATGAAGTGACCCTTGCTTTTTTTGGGATCAAATATCATACTGCCAATCTTTACTTTCCTAATATTTTGAAGGTGAGATTGTTGTTGAAAGATCAAATGGTAGGCTCTGACCTCTTTATGCAAACAATGACTAGTAGGATGTATGGAAAATTTGGTAAATATTAGTCTGATTTTAGCACATTTATGGCTGTCATTGTGTTGTTGGATCTACGTTTTAAAATTCAGTTTGTTCAATGGGCCTTCAAGAAGGTTTATGGGAATAATGATGAGTGTCAGATAGAGTTTTCCAAGGTTAAAAAAGCTGTGAAGGGATCGTATGTGTAACACCCTAATTTTTAAATATCGATTTTTAATTAAAAGAACTAATTTGAAAATAAAATTTATTTTGAAGAGTATTTTAGAAATTTTAAATCATTGGTATTTTGGTAAATAATAAAACATATAGAGGACATTATAGTCCAATTAATTTATGTAATTTGTTTAAATAGTTGAAGGCATTTTGGTATTTTTGTCGAAAGATATTTTAAATATTATTATTAGTATTATTATTATTGTTATT
>CATIWJ010208100.1:0-10232 GCA_949640765.1 Croton laevigatus | reverse complement strand
GATAAAGCAAGATAAAGATTGAAAATATAAAGAGTCTATTGGAGTTGTATAAATTTATTCACTCTTTATATTTAAAGATTCCTTAAGATGCTCTTTATTGTGCAAAAGATGCTCTTTATAATAAAGAGTACTATTGGGGATGCTCTTAGAGAGCTTTTTTAAAAAAAATATTCTATTTGCTTAGAGCATCCCCAATCCACTTTTTATTCAAGTAAAATTATCTATTTTAGAGAGCTAATTCAAAAAAAAAATATCTCTAATAAACTCTCTATATTTATATTTTAGATTAGAGAGTTGATTTAGCTCTCTACAAATCAACTCTCTACTCTAAAATATTTCCATTCCCTATACTATAATTTTCTATTTCATCTTCTCAATACTCTCTTCTCTTTTATCTGCATTAAATGTTTATTGGATAAAGCAAAATGAAGATTGAAAATATAAAGAGTCTATTGAAGTTGTACAAATTTATTTACCGTTTATATTTAAAGATTCTTTAAGATGCTCTTTATTGTGCAAAAGATACTTTTTATAATAGAGAATATTATTAGAGATGCTCTTATGTGTCATGTGTACGATACTAATTTTATGTTGCATTGGAGATACTCTAACTGTAACAACTGCTCTGTCTTCTCCGCTCAACATCACCGTCGGCTTCTTCAGCCATTGTTCATAGCTTATGCTCCACTTCAATTTTCATACTCTCCAAAACGTCTCAAAATCCAAACCCTAACTCTCAGTTCAAAGTTTATTTTTTCCATAATTCCTGTCGGCAACAGAAGCAACAATCTCTTCTTCCCAAATCGCTAGTTTTAAGGCGGAAACAGCACAATCCTAGGCCTATTAAGGTCTGGCATTTTTTGGCTTCAATTATACTTCTTTTCGAGAGCTTTGAGTTTTTCATTGCTAATGGGTATTTGGATTTTGCAAACTAGTTTTTTAAACAGTATTTTGAAGGTTTGGAAGGGTTGTCACTGAAGCAGGAACAAATCTTGTGCCTGTAATTTGTTGCCCTTTGTAGTGATAATCGCCAAATATATGAACATAACTCTCTCTCTGCTTTTTCCGATTTCGCAGACACGCTAGTTCTTACAGGCTTAGGCCTTGGGGGAGGCAAGGAGCCACCTTTTGATTTTGCAGAATTGAAGGCTTATTTAGCCGCGAGGTTTTCTCTTAATGCAAGAATGAAGTCTAATGAAATTTTCTTATAGAGGGAAAATTAGAGTATTGCTCCTATGATGGATTTTATTTTTGAATCTTTTTTTGCCATTAGTACTTTCCCAATTTTGCACTAGCTGGCTACATGAACTTATAGGATGGAATTCCCATTTCCAGTTTCTGTTGTTTTATAGATTATGAAGTGTTCAATATGTATACTATTCTTTTCTTTACCATATAATTCGACTTTTGTTTGATGTGCTTATGCCTCTGAAATTATATTTAGCTTTGTTCCATTGGGTTTGAATGTTGGTGGGATGAGAAAGCATTGTTCCATGCTTGGCTAAAGTTTGTTGCTCTTTCGGTGTATTGTTCTACATTATTGATATGTAATAAAATATCCATGATCTTCCCCGTGATTCATATGTGGAGTTTAGGTTTTGGGAATCTAAGAAAGCCTAAATTTGAAGCAAAGTAGAATTAATTCCGATTCTCTTTGCCTATGCTATGAAATTGGTATCATCTGGTAGACATATAGGTCATGAGTCTGGTATCATTGCTAAGTCGCTATTTCTTCTTCTCCTCTTTTTTTTCTTGTCTCTACTGCTACTAAAGTGGGTAAGAAATTGCTTATAAGTCACTTCCTTTTTAGGTTAAAGGGGAAAGAATGCTCTTTTGTTTACGCATTTCTTAAGGATAGAATAGCAGATACACATTTCAAATACACACCTCTTCCTTTTTTCTTGCAAGAGTGTTTTTGAAATTTTTCTGATAAACATGCAAAAACGGGATGACCGTCTTGGAATTTGTCGAAGGCTCTTTAATTTCATTAGCAGCTTCATTTTCCCAGGGCTTAAGCGCATAACTTTGGACCATGAAGTTTCTATAGATGATCAAGATAGGCCAGAAGATGCAATTCAGATTCATCACAAGAAAAGTGAAGAAGATTTGAAGAATTGGACTCCTATTAACAACAAACTTGGTTCTTTGAACCTGGGATATCATGATCAATCTCAATCACAGAAAGGTGACATTTTTGCAGAGAAGAAGACGAGGAAAGTTACGGAACTGACGCAGAAGACAGAGCTTCCCAGAGTTCAAGTACATGGGACAAGCCAAGCTAGAGACTTTCATAAAGAGGAGATCGTTAGCAAGGAGATTGCAGTACCAAAAGTGAGGCTTCGACCCCATCTATTAAGTGTAGCACCTAACATTGATGAAAAATTAGGTGCATTTCTGCAGAGCAGGAAGGAAGCTATGAGTAGAAATCATGACTCAGAACCTGAAGCTTCTTCATAATCATTTGCTTTTGACTATAAATCAAATAGCTTTCATTTCATGTTTGTCTTTTCCTTGAAGTACATTTGTTGTTTTTTTTTTTTGAAGGAAAAATTACATTTGTTGCTAATATCAGAATCAGAATGTCTTGTATTTTTTTTAACTTGGTTTTCTGTGTAAAGTAGATTATTATGAGCCAATAATAATTTGGATCGGTGTGGAATGAAAATGATATTTGATTAGAGAAATGAAAATAATTATACTAAGAATAATTATAAATAAAAGAATAGGAATTAGATAGAAACAAGAAGACAGGAAAAAAACTAATTATTATTACAACAAAAAATCAAAATCCTCTCTTACTCCTTGCAATGGACTCCAATTAAAGAGAGACCTGAAAATTATTGAAATAATGAATGTGAAATTTTCTCAATAACCCTTTTCTTTCTTTTCAATAATATATATACTTACTGTTCTAGATACAAAGAACAAAAGAAGCATTGGAAAATCTCTCTGTTTTTTTTTTCTCTGTTTTCTTTCAAGTTTCTTAATTACCTATTCTTGCCAACTTCCTTAATCTCCTAAACCTACCAAATTCCTTCCCTTCTTAACCCAGCTCCTCCTTCTCCAAATCTCATATGATCATTCATTCTTCCAAAGAATTCATGGAAGATTTATAGAGATCATAAGGAGCCCAAAGATGGTCCACAGAACAAGGCTTTCTTGAATCAAGCCTTAACCATGGCTTCCCTTTCCCACTCCAGTGGAGCAAACTAATTGGCCCTGGATGTAATTTCCTACACTTTCCTTCAATATTATCACCTCCTAATCCATGTTGGTTCCATCTATGATCAACCCCTTTTATATTTCCACCCAAAACCAGTAAAAATGGTGGCAATGACCCTAAATGATATATTTTTTTACTTTTTTGCACTTGCATCCATTCTTCCACTTTCTTTGTATACTCTCCTTTTCTCCATTTCTCTACATCCACAACCATTACTCCTGTGTTAAAATAACAGGGCTTTCTTCCATTAAATGTCTTTGCCCAATCTGGGTTTGACCAAAATGCTTCCGTAAAATATTTTGTAAAATTTGCATGACAATATTCTGGTGCACCCAACACTCTTTGTTCTAAATCAACTTTCCATAATTTTGCAATGTCATCAACCACAACAAGGTCAGAGTCTAAGTAAATTAATCTTTTAACCTCCATTGGAAGTATATCAGCAAGGTAAATTCTTGCATAGTTCAATGGCTGATCTAATGCTTGCCGGATTGACTTTGATATTTTCCCACGAACCCGGTTCGAGTCAAACCGGTAAATCCTGAAACTTAGGTAAGGGAAAGTTGATTTTATGTTGGAGAGAACATTTGGGTCGAACCGTGACCAGAGGAAATGAAAAGAAAAGTTTTCAGGACAAGTTGAATGCTTTAGAATGGATAAAATTGCAGCCATGGTGCCTCTAAGATAATTTGCATCTAAAGTCATTGTAATAAAGATTTTATCTTCACTACAAGATTCACCATTACGAAAGGCTGGAGCTTCCTGGAAAGTGGGGGTATCAGAAGAGGGTTTTCTGATAATGCCAAGACGGATTCCGCCGTGGGAGGAAGAGGAGGCGGCGGAGGCAGCTAAAGCAATGGAGGAAAGAGACAGGAGGCCGATTAGTAATCGGAGATGGGGAATAGAGGAAAAGGCCATCCTGTGGGTTATGAGAAGGGGGCTAAGGTGGGTTTAAAGAGGAGGAAGAAGAAGAAGCAGAGTTGCTGCCATTGCTAGGCTGGTTAATTAAGAGAAGGTAATTAGATTTTTAATTAGGATTAAAACAAAAAAGAAAGAAGAAGTAATTAATGATGGATAGATTAAAAAGGAAAGACACAGGTTGGTGGGAGTTGTGAGGGAGAGAACGTTATTCGGAGAAATTTCTGTATTTATTCTCCTCGGTTTCAATGGTAAGGAAAAATTTGTTTGAATACCAATTTGGTCAACCAAAGTCAACTGTTTGGTGGTCTTGCAAATTTATAAGGCGGAATTAGACCGAGAGTAGTGTTGGCTTTTTGTTGAGCAACAGCTTTTTACTGGCTTTTACCTTTTTATTCTTTGACATAACCGACGGAGAACGGAAACAAGAGCTTAAGCAAATCAAACCAATTCTGAAATTAGAAGATGACCATTGACATAAGGTTTAATCCCTATTTATAGAGAGAAAATTAGTTAGCTTCAATAGAAAACCTAATTTCATAAGGAAATAATAATTCTAATCTAAAAAAGAAAATAAGTTACTAATCATAAACCAATAAGGAAACCAATTTATCACTCTAATTATAATCTAATTTAATTATTATTCTATACTAAATAAAAATATAAATATACTAAGAATAATTAAAACAATGCATAATGAAAATAACCCGTATTAAAAAACACAACATATTTAAATATTCACTTGTATATGAAAATTTCTGCTCAGCTTCTTTTCAAAATCAACATGTCGTAAAAAGTTTTCACATGATGTGTAAATTATACAAATCTCCAATTTAGCTCATGCATTAATAAATTTTAACTATTTATATAATATTTTATCATAAACCAACCCATAGCTTTTAGCATTTTATAAACAGTTATTCAAATGTGTAAACATTACTAAAACAGTGAAATCTGCCATGCCCCTAGTTTTGATATTATTTGGATAATTACTTTCTTTGTCCAGAAATTTAGTTCCATAACTGTGTTCATTTTCCTATGACGGAATGGTACCTTACATAGGGGTTGTTAGGGGTGATCATTTTCGGTTCGGTTCATCGTAAACCGAAGAATAAACCGAACCGAATATAAAAGAATCGAAAACCGAACCGATAACTCTAAAACCGAATTGTAACCGAACCGAAATTTTCGGTTCGGTCAAAAACCGAATTTTCACTAAACACATTAAACAACAGATTTAGGCTAATAAATCACAGAAAATTAGTTCATCATTTGAAAGAATGATGTAACAGAAAGCAAAGAAGAAAAGAATTCAAAAGCTCAACAATGCTTCTTATTTCAATCAACCTTCAACAATTAACAAAATTTCAATTAACATTCAACAATTAACAAAATTTCAATCAACAACAAGAGGCAATTTCAGTCACCTAACAGAAACTTTATCTTCAGGAAATCAATAATAAAAATTTCAGTCACCAAGATTCAAAAACATTAAAAAAAGAAGTAACAATCTCCAAACCAAAGTATGCTTCTCATTCATTACCTAAAAATGCCAAAAAAGCAAATCAACAAGCATCATAATTCTCGTTCAAAAAAAAAAAAAAGCAACATCAGAACCTTGAACCTTCGGTCCCTCTACCCCTTTGATGCACAGTTTCCGGTGAAAAAATCAGTCCCCTTGAACCTTCGGTCGCTCCGCCCCTCTGCCTCTTTGACGCACATTTTACTGCCAAACAATCAGTCCCCAAGCGGCGGCTTGAAAGATCTTGAAGACCAGCGGCGGCTTGATAGAGCTTCAAGACCAGCGGGCTTTGATGCACATGGTTGTGGTGGTGGGTGGGCTTCGACGGCGGACGGAGGGCGGTAGAGAGAGAGGAAGGGAGGTGCGGCTGGAAGAGAGAGGGTGGTTATGGCGGTGAGCTTAGTCGGAGGTAGAGGGAGGGTCGTGGAGAGAGAAACAAAGAGATGAGAAGAGAACAAAGAAAAGGTTGCTAACCGGAGGTCGAGGCCGAAGGAAGGCAAGGCGCAGCGCCGGTGGCCGAAGGTCGAGGCCGACGGAAGGCAAGGCGCAGCGCCGGTGGCTGGAGGTCGAGGGTGGAGGTGCGGCGGATCTGGGCTTGGATTTGAGAGAGAGCTGCAGTTTAGGAAAATGAGAAAGAGTTAGGCTTTTAACCTAAAATGAGGAATGGAAGGGTATTTATATGAGTAGTTCGGTTCTCGGTTCGGTTTCTAGCTATCAAAAACTGAAAACCGAACCGAATTGATCGATTTCTACATATACACGACCGATAACCGAACCGAAAATTCGACTAACCGAATTTTCGGTTCGGTTTCGGTTTTCGGTCTTTTTTGCCCACCCCTAAGGGTTGTAGTTAAATGTGGTCAAAGGTCAGTAGTCAAAATAAAAAAACAATTTTCAACAAGTAATTATAGAAGATATGTATGCTTCATTTTATTTTTAGAAAATTATTAAAAACAAAGTATAATTACATTCATCATTTTTATAAAAAAAAAAGTATAATTACATTGATGAATATTCTGAATTTGAATATCCTGTAAGTTATTAAAATTTTATTCGATTAAAATGGATTGGAAATCATAAAGTAGTGGTGGTTACATTTTATTGTAACTTTAATTTCATTGTTTTGAAATAGAAAAAAATCACATCAATTAATTTTATTACTTTTATTAACATTGAATTTAAAACTATTTATTCAGAATTATTTTTTGAAAATCTAAATTAAGAAAATGTTCATAACTTAATTAAAGTCAATAAAATCTCATATAAATTCAATGTGACAAGTCTCCAACCCATGAAAACACATCTACTTAAACAACAAAAAAAATTTTTTTTCCAAGCTGTAATTAACTAGTCATATAATAATTATAAACTCATTATGAAATAAAAGAAAATTATGTTTTTTTATAATATTTGGTCAATATTACTATTAAGGGTGGACAAAACCGAACCATAAATCAAAACCGAACCGAACCGAATATTTGGTTAACTGAATTTTCGATTCGGTTTTTGGTTCTTAAGATTTGTGACCGAATTTTCAGTTTGATTTTTGGTTCGTAAAATTAATAAGCCGAACCGAATTTTACATGTAAAATGTGTGAAAAACCGAATCCGAACCAAAACCGAACTGAAATTCAGTTAACCGAAATTTTAGTTCGATTTTCTGTTTATAAATATTAAATTCAATTTTAAACCGAAAATCGATTTTCGGTTCGGTTAACAGAACCAAACCAATTTTGCCTACCCCTAATTATTTTATCACAAAATTTGTGCATAATTGTTATAAAGTTATTATACTTCGTCACCATTCAACTATTATATCATTTTTTTATAAAATATTTATGAATATACCTAAAATAAAAAAAGTTGACAGAATATTCCATGAATTATCCTAATAAATTGATAGAATGATTTAATAGTTTAATGGAGCCATACTATAACGACCTCCTAGCAATTTAATAAAAATCGAGAGTTTAAATTGTAATATTAGCTAAAATTGAGAAAAAAAATCGTAATATTTGCATGAAATAATAATAATAAATGAATTTTTTATATTTTGTTTTTTTAATATTTTTTTTTTCAAATAAAAAAAATTCTAATGATCCAAATGGGCTGTTTTCATTGGGTTGAAAAAGAAAACAAAACCAAGATCTATCTTAAGGCCCAAAGCAATACTACTCTTCAATCTTGCCGAAGGTTTCCCTTTTTGTCTTTTAAACAAAATAGGGTTTAAGTTAAGAGCATCTCCAATGCTAATGTGGATTGCACTAATTCACTTGCCACATAGGAAAGAGAAAAGATTTTTTTTCAAAAATACTCTCCAATGCTAAAGTCTATTTTGAAAGTGAAGCTTATGTGAACTTGACATTGTCAAGGCTATCTTCTATTTTTAGAAAGCCTTTTTGACAATGTTTATATTTAATGATGCATTGTGATTAGCTAGTTATTGTATTGTAATTTCTTTTCTTTTTTTTGCCAAATATTATATTGTAATTTCAACAAAGAACAAAAAAACTAAATAGACAATATTACATTGGAAACAAAAATTTTAAATTGGATGTCAACATATTGACATTCATCCATATCTTTCTTGACACATTTTATTTTGTTAGACACATATGCAAATAGAAGATGTTTCATTGGAGATGCTCTAAGAATTTTTCTCCCGTCGAAGACGAAATATGGAGGGATATATAATATATTAACATTTACTACGTTAAAAAAAAAATAACATTTACACTCAAAGCGGCACCGTGTGGCTTAAAACGTTCCGTTTCTTTTGACCTGGCAAAACAAAATACACGTTACGACCACCAAAAAACAAATCAACCGAGCTTCTCTTCCCAAATCGTCCTGCCGTCTCATTGCCATTCCGAAATCGATTTCATCCCAGGGTATGTAAACACCTTAAATCTTGCCGTTTCATGTAATCGATCAGGCTCTGCTACACATTTTCTCATTTTTGTTTTTGGTTCACGGGTTCTATTTCAGTTTCTGTGTTGAAGCTGCAGCAAGCAGCACGTAAGTTTGTTCCTTTTTTTTTTGTTTAAATTTTTAATGCTTTGAATGATAATGATTGGTGAATTCTACTTGTTTTCATGCTGTTTTTAGTTTTTGTTTTCAGTTTTTTCATGCTTTGTACAATGATTAAGTATAATAAACAATATTAAATTTATAATAATTGGCTTAGAAAGTGGGAAATAATCCTAAAACCGAACAATTTGGTGCCAATAACAATAATGAACTGAAGCCATAATGTGAGTTGTGTTGCTTTTATAATGTCCTGTAATTAGGTGGTCGCCCAGTTTAAGACGGGAATAGAACTGAGATTGATTTTGGTTTCTTTTCTTGGAACCAACTTCTTAATTAGCTTCCAATCTGCTCACTTAACCTTAACTTATACCATGACTTTCTACATTCTCTCATTGCTTACTACATATAATGGCCTTCTACGCTTTATCAACGTTTCCTTGGTCACTCAATCGTAATATTTACAGGTTTTTTTAACTCAATCGTAAACTTGTATGATTTTACAAGTCGATTTTACATTAGGAGTTAGCAGGACCTTTTCCGATTTTACCTTGACTCACGAGTTTGACAATGAGAGAAATACAGCTACCTTTGAATCAAACACAAAAGTTGAGACTGCAGAGAGCACTGGAAAAGCTTAAGTCTCTTTATGCCAAAGTCAATTCCGAAGCTTCCATCACTGTCGCTGATACTATCCCTATCGGCCTTGAAGACGGCGTTCTCAAGTTCCTTCTCTAACCCTACTTCTCTCTTTTGTGTGCACAACACACATTGCATTTTCCATCTATGTATTTGAGTAACTTGTTTTGATCAAATTGAAGGGGACATGGAACCGCAGAGCGCGACGGTGAACTGGTGGCGACTGTTTGTGGAGTGGTAGAGCGCTTTGACATGCTTGTATGTGTACGATCATTGCGCGCCAGGTGCCTTTTTTTTTTTAAATTATTGTCAATTTATTGGAACTAATCCATGGTTGGCTAGGGGATTTGATACTACTTAAAGTTTATTTGTTTATTTATTTTTTTTGTAGATATAAGCCAGATATTGGGGATAATATCCCCCGGATATTGTGGTGGCCCGAGTTCTTGAGGTAATTTAAGGGGGGTGTATTCAATTATGACTTTTAATGACTTTTAATGACATTGAATGACTTTTTAATTTTTCAAAGATTTTTGTAGAGTTTTAAAGACTTTTAAAGACTTTACTTTTAAAGACTTTTATAGACATTGATAGATTTTTAAAGACTTTATTTTTTAAAAGCTTTTATGGACATTGGAACCCCTTCAGATGTACTTTCCAACGTCGAATTCCATCCGCAATGGCTCCAAAATCCTACAATTGCAGGATTTGCCAATACTTCTTGTTGGGAAGCCCATTTAACGATACAACCTTTCTCTCCAGTGCTTTTGATGAAATATGTAGGCAATAATTCAATCCATTCTGAACCAGATATTGAACCAGGCCTAATCACCCATAAGAAACATTGCTTACTATTGACGACACCCCACGCTACTTCGGCTAATTCTGCTTCGTTTATTGCAG
>CATIWJ010208079.1:0-15756 GCA_949640765.1 Croton laevigatus | reverse complement strand
TTATGGATTGAAATAATTTTCTTATGTCAGAATATTTGAAGAAATCAGAGGAAAACAAGGCCAAAAATGATAAAGAGGTATGATATTGTTTTTAATTTTTTGGGTTATGTTTGACAAAAGTAAGTTAAGTAATTGTTTGTTGTTTCGATTAGAATTTTAATCTTTTATAATTCTCTACTTCAATTTCTAAGGGTACAGTAAAATTATGATGCTGGATGTTATAAAAAAAAAATTATATTTATTATTTTGACCGATAAAAAAATAAAAAATTGTTTTTGATTCTGTCATTGCAAGCAACGTTGTAAGATTCAATTGATATATACTGTTATGAAATTTCAATGTTGTCTGATTCGGTGGGAAGTAATTTGATTTTCTAATTAGTAAAAGTAATTTTTTAAATAATGACATTATTTTTTATGGCAAAGATAATGGCATTATTATTTAAATACATACTATAAATAATTATTATAGAAATATACTAAATCATTGTTTAAAAAAATAATAAGTTTAGTTATAAGTAATAAAGATTCTAAAAAAAAGAAAAAAAAAACAAAATCATGTCCCTATCCCACAGTTAGGATGTCACATCGAAAAAATACAATAATATTACCTTCGTTTCAATATTGGCGAGACTTCATGGCTTTTTGTTGTTTCAAAATAGTTGAGACTTTGATATTTTGGGTGTAATTAGGACGATTTTGCCCTTTGTCTTATAATGAAGTGGAGGGAAAAGAAATAAATTTTTTATTACACATAAAATTTGAAAATTTAAAAAAAATAATTGTTTAATGGTAAAAAAGACAAGTATAGTCAAAAAGTTGGAAAGAGGAAGAGAGAAAATACTGACAGATGACAAGAAGAGAGAGAAAAGCGCATGGAAAGGGGAATAAATTGGTCTGGGTATCAATTGTGGTTAAATGGGTGCATTTTGTGAGAAATGCAGCCAAAATCTGCAATATATTTCGCATAAAATGGTGCATAATGTCTGATATGCACCCAAAATTTATATTGAGTAGAAAAATAACTGACATTAAAGAGGAAATTTTGGGTTCTGCCTCCAGTTTTCATCATTTCTTTATCTGACAGAGGGGCTCTATATTGCTAGCGTCAGCCACCTTCTGGCAGAAGATGTTTCCCCATTAGCATTCTCTCTCTTTCTTTTTAAGGGCTTTTTGAGTAGAAAAATTATAAGAAAATTTTGGATGGAATAGTGAAAGTCTCACCAATATTGAAACGGAGATAGTATAATTTATTATTTATTGCAAAACAAAATCTGGAAGGAAAGTGGTGTACAAACATCATGGGTTATTATTTATTGGCCCAAATAAAATTTATTTATCCCTCTTTTTTTTTTGTGTTGAACCGCCCGGATCAGTTAGCGAAGTCCGGATTTTTCCATTTTTCTTGCCCACTAGTTTAAACTGGCCCAACTAATCACCGGGTCGCAATCTACCAGGTCCAGCCGCCCGAGCCGGTCTGGTTCAAACAACACTGGAACTGGAAGGAAGATTCAATTGATACTTCTAGACCATGTTTTGTTGTGTATTGGTAAAAAAAAAAAAAATTTGAACTAGAATTCATTTATGAATAATAAATTCATTAAAATATTGTTTTTGCAATTAAAATAAATATTTGCACTATAAATTAAATGAAAATATATGTAATTATTTTTTTTTTATGAAATATTAGATGGAAGTTTGATATATTTGGTTTGAGTTATTGAATACATGACCTTTTTTTTCTAACAAGAGATTGGATAGCTATTACAAGCGGAACTACAAGGATTACTTTGACCATGTAGAAGGATCTTTGAAAGGAAAGAAACAGGAAGACTTATCAGAAGCAGAGAAGAGTATTATTGATTGGTCAAAGAATAACAAATAATTACACCAATTATTTACTTCATAAATTACTTCTTTTCCTCGGATTTTTTTTTTAAATTATGGAATGTAAAATTTAGTCTCTTTTTATGTAATAATTTTAGGTCATAAATAATTTGTAAAAGCTTATTAGGCATGATGGGAAAACATAGTGTAATAGTTTTTGTTAGGGTTGAAAATTCTTCTATTAATCACGTAATAGAATTACAGGAGGAGCCAAGCTCACTCAACAACAAAAAACAACCCTCTCTCAATTTTTCTCTCTACAAGAAAACACACCATGTTTTCTCTCTAACACCTCACTCAAACTCTCTCTGCAAAACTCTACATTTCTGCCTCTCCACTCTCAAAAACTAACAGAAACTACAATATATTACAGAAAGAGCACTAATCACTATTACAATATTGGGGAACATGATAATTATGTTTGTAGACATAATAATTATGAAGACCACTTTGTAGACCCATCTTTGACTTGATAATTCTGGATATACAACAGTTTTTTACAAGGCTAAAATTTAACTGACATGCTGTTAAAACCATGTGATTCCTCATGCATGATAAACATTGATCGGGGAGCTACCATGGGCCAAAGGGGCGTTGGGCCCCATGGTTTTCTGGGGAAAAAAATTGGAGTAGGATGAGTTTTTGGCCGGAAATCACAGAGGAGGTGTCGGGAATTGCAGGCTGGAAAGAAAAAAGGAGGAGGAGGAAGAAGGAAAGAAAGAGGAAAGGAAAAAAGGAAGGAAGGAAAAGCCCACTACCCAAAACACTGCGTTTCATTTAAATGAAACACAGAAAAAAATAATGAAAAAGAAAAAAAAATAAAAAGAAAGCAAATCAAAATAGCAGCAGCAGCATATAATTGAGGGAAAATAGAAAGAGGGAAGCTCCGCCACTGTTGACCAGATTGCCCGACCTCCACCGCCGGCCCGCCGCTTGCCGACGCCTCCGTCCTCTGCTACCATCGATGCCTCTGCCGGAAATAGAGGTAAGTTTAGTTAAAATTTTGTTGAATGTTAGTTTAATTTAACTTAAATTTGTTTAGGGTTTAGATTATAAATTAGATGGGTTTACAAATTACATGGAATTTGACTGTTGCTTTGGTGTTCTGTACTTAAAATATCCAAAATTAAAATGATCAACCTGAAATTCAACCATAACCATTTTGCTTGGCAAAAATCTGATTTCTACAGGAAAAAGGGTTTTGAAAAATACCAAACAAAACTGCAGATTTTGTTTTATTTGACATTCTTTTTTTTTTTCTCAATAGAATCTTGATTCTATTTTGATAATATGGACCATTTTGAGCATGGAAGTTGTTTGACAAATGCAACATATGACACAGAAAGATTATTCATTTACTTTTATCAAATCCTTTCTTTCATAAGCTATGGCTTTTTTGCTTACAAGAATGCATAACCTGAAATCTCTATACATTAAATCAAAATTCAATAGGAATCAGGACTATAATTATGTGAGTATCTAATAGAACAAAAGTTTAGAATTCAATTTTTAGGAATTCAATTCTATGTCCATCAAATTTGATGGAATTTGAACCATAGTACTGATTTTAAGATTAAAATGTTATGATAATATTAATATTTCTGAGGCTAAAACACCCCTCGTGATAATATTTTTAAGACTACAATAAATTTATAAAAATGTCTTATGACATTAATTCTATATGCTAAATAATTTTTGAATTTCAAACATTTTGATATGTTTGTTGGTCTTAATTTCAAATATGTTTGTTGCTATTTTTTAAATGGTTCGTGCATTTTTCAATTGGTCTTAATTTGGTTTTAATAAATTATCAGAGACAGTGACGTAGCCAGGATTTGGGCCCTCCGACGACAAATTCCTGGCTCCGCCATTGTCGGGAAATCTATTAATATCTCTCCAATAATTTGAACAAAGGTTTTTAAGATCGGAATTTTAGCTGAATTCATTGGATTATCCAATATAAATTGTAAATCGATTATAAAAGTATAAAATTTAGGGAGAATTTTTTTTGTTTAGGTCTATGTGGTTTTGTTAATTAGACTCTCAGGTTTTCTATGTTTTAAAAATGGATTTACAAGTCCTTGATGTTTTGTCCATTAACTCATGGGTTCTTTCAATGAGTTATTCCATTAAGTGTCAACGATTATTATTCGTCAAAACGCTCACCCGCATAAGGGCAATATACATGTTGGTCATACCCTTAGATATATCGAGACACATTGCACTTTTAATTCAAAATATCACCAAATTTTGAACTTTCACACATATAGCCGTGCAAAATTTCTAAACCTTATGTGTAATCCTAACGCTCACTCGCTTGGGCATGCTTACCAAAACATATCCAGGCATAGAAATTGAGGTTTCCAAATTTCCATTGCACAACACCTACTTTTACTCCAAACCACCGAAGCACGCTCATACATTTTTTCCAAGGCACACTTGGACCATACTAGGGGAAACGATGTCCACACTGACTTACCTAGGGTCTCACAAAGACCACCGGCTTACAATTCTTTCTGAAAATCAACTCCTCCAAGGCAAATGATATTTAGCTCAAATGGTTAAGGTGATATATCTCCCTGGCCAAAGATCAGGGAATGCGAATCTTAATATAACTATAAAAACTTAATTTGCCGATAAAAAAAATTAACTCCTCCAAGTGCGAACTTAGGTATAGTGCGAACATTGTTAAAGTCATGTTTGTATATTCAACATTATAAGACGAAACCATTCCAAGAACATCATACAAATGTGGCCATTGCTAGAGCGACATCAACCATCGCTACTTTAACTTTGCAAGATGAAGCCATTGCTAATGTGCCGTCGATATACTAGTGTAGTCATTACTAGAGTGACATCAACTGTTGATAAAATGATTTATCATTAACATTGAATGATAGAAGAATACAATTGAGTATTTGGTAAAATTATAATTGATATCTAAAGTTAACCTATACCAACCTAATTATACTCCTGAGATAGGGAACACAATATCAAATCCTAACTCGAATTATCAACAATCATTACTTTAATTTTGTGAGATAAAACCATTGCAAGAGTATTATGGATAGACCAATGTAGCCATTGCTAGAGCAACATCAACAATTACTAATTCAATTTTGTGAGACGAAACCATTACTAAAGCATCATCAAAAATTTCCTTCCTTCTTCCCTTCTCTTCGCTGCTGTTGTTTTCTAATGTTATTTTATTTTATTTTTAACCAAAATGACGTCGTTTTGGTTTTGTAAAAAAGAAAAATTTAATGAAACGGCATCGTTTTGATCTGACTTAAAAAATTCAATTAATGAAACGGTGTATTTTGGAGTTATAATGAAACGCACCATTTCATTAAATATCACACATTCTGTATATAAGAGAAAAAAAATTTTAACGAGTCAAATGTCCTCTTATTATACCTTGAGGCACTGTCACTTAAAATCCATGAATCTAATGTAAACACGAAATACAAAGCACTGATTTGATATATTAGGCTGCGAAAGCTTATTCTTTTTAGAACCATTATTTTTTAGAACCACTTGTATAATTTAACATAATTCCTATATTTTGACTAATTTATTGAAAAGTCCTCATACTTTAATAAAAATTACCATATAACCACAATCAAATTGTATAATGCTCAGGAGAGTAAAAAAGTGGAGTCCACTAAGAGATAAGAAGTGAAAAACGCGGCTATAGTATTTATATTCAGTGGCAATTATCTTTTTATTAATGTAAAAAAATGTTATCTTTTTATTGACTACAAAAAGTCAGAGACCCAGCCCCAACTTTGAACAAAATTATAATTTCAGGCCCACTTTTCTTCTTCTTCTTCTTCTTTGGCAATCGCTGCTAATTCCGTCCGGCACGTTGCTTTGCTTTCTTCTTCATTTTTCTCCTAAAATTTCATGGGCCCAATGCCCCCTTTGGCCCCTACGTGGCTCTGCCCTTACTCTTAATATTCGCCCTAGAAACCCAACTCAATGATGATAACTTTTAAGGTTTAGGGAGCACCGAGGCTCTTGATTAATTTAGATATTATCAAATCTTTTAAACCAAAGAAATATTTTTGCAAAATTTAATTTTTCCGACTCCAGTACTAGTCCTTGGTGGCAATACAATTGAGTTTTCAGGCGAAGCCTAAGTGAACCAGTAGTAAACATCACTAAAATCCAAAATAAAGTTTGGCAAATGTTTTTTAGAGGTCTAATTGGTTTGGAACAAAACTTTTTAGGGTCAATTTTGGGATAACTTAACCCTTGGGCAAATCGATTACCGGATTGGTTTTGTCTAACCAAGGGGAGTCACCCAACTTGATCCCCCACTTTTCCCTATAAATACCTCATTTCTCACTAAAAGGGGAAGGCTTTTGTAATTTTAAAATATGTTAGATCGTTAACCCTAACCCTTTAACATCTAACTACTTGTGATTTTCTAGAGCTGGGTTCTATATTCTTGCTGTCTCCCTCTTCTAATCCATAACATTAGATATGTAATCTTCATTCTTGAAGTCATGATCCCCTTAAATCACTTAAAACTTAAGATATCTTTCATCAAAACCTAGATTCCTTAGAGTTCAAGTGGGTTTCCAAAACCCGCCTCTTCCCTAAACATGTAGAATTTTTCATAGGGTTTCTCAGAATTCATGTTATCTTTATAGGTTGTGCGATTTTCTACTAGGTATCTTGAGAATTTTGAAATTAAAATTCATTGATTAGGCATATTTGCACAACAAATTCCATTTAATTCACTTATTCCAATCGCGCTTTTAGATCTTTAATTTTTCATGTACCACTAACAAATTAGGTGAAGAGTTTGCAGCGCCAGTACCTGCTATAGAGCCTATACATTTATCCCCTTATTACATGGCTGATGATCCAAAAGCTGCATCAGAAGATTATGAGATAGAATTTAGAGGAATATTAGCCCAACTTAATGTGTAGAAAATAATAATTAATAAATACGAGTTTTATTTTAATGAGAATATGGATAAGCAGACTATAATAATATTTGAAGAAAAACCTAAAATTTATTGTCCTTTCCTTTTACTACTTTCATTAGTGGATCAGTCCAATGCGCTTACACTAGGATCTGTTATTGGACTAAAAGCAATTAAACGATCTAATGAACAATTTACATATGAATCAATTATAAATAAATTCCGAGAATGAGTTGATATTAATCCTTTCTCTACAATTTAGTCTAGAAAAGCTAATAAGAAATTATAAAAACGATACATTTAATAATCCAATAGGTATCTTATGAATTCCTAATTGAGTCCAAATTAATATTTCGAAAAAAAATTCTTCCAATGTTCCATAACCGCCAGGTAGAGCTATGAAAGCATCTGAATGATCATACATAGTAGACTTACGTTCATGCATCGAATCCATTAGTATTTCATTTTCAGGAGTAGTACCAATTAAACTACTGTTATTCAAAGCCTTAGGCAATACTCCTAAAACTTGACCACTACTATTATACGCAGCTTTAGTGATTGCACCTATCAGGCCTAAATCACCACCTCCGTAAATTAACTAGAGTTTTCTATTAACTAAAGCTTCACCTAAAAGTTTAGTTGCATCTTCAAATACACTAGTTTTTCCAAAACTAGCTCCACAGAAAACACAAATAGATTTAACTGAAGTTTCCATTTTCGATTGAGTTAAAAAAATATATATATAATTTTTAACAAGAAATAAAGATATATAAAAAAAAGTAAGGAATTAGGTAAAGTTTGATAATGGAAATTTATAGCAAAACTTAGAATTTTTGAAATAAATAAGGTAATCAATGGTAAAATAGATACAGTAAAATACAACGGTGTAATAAACGTCATTATTACATATTTTGAAAAATTTTAAAGAACAAGTTTCATATAACGGTCACTAAGAAAAATTTAAGATAAAATTGGAATATTTCAAATATAACATTACAAATAAACAAATGAAAGGAATATGGAATGAATAATTTGGTTAAATGGTAAATTTTATCATAAATAGATAAAAAGATAATTTTCTTAATCATAGAATGCTTAGGACAACTAAAAATAGGAAAAGTTAAATAAATATGAGAAAATATAAGTAAACTAAGACATGAATATTTAGCTCACCATATCGTGTGACTTAAATAATAAAATAAAGATTTAAATACAAAAACATGCGAGTGAGGTTGTGATTAAAACCAGTTTATAGTTAGATTATTTACTATTAAAATACCTTAAAAGAAAGTAAAGTAAACAAATCATAAGAAATGTAAATATAAAAATTCTTTGAACATGAATTGTTGAAAGAGTATAAATTTTTTTTAAAATAACTAAAATATAATTTTTATAAACAAAACAAATAAAAATGAATATAGAATAGTTAAATGATAATAGTATCAATAACTACAATAGTCAAGTTTCGAGATGAAATTTAAATTAGAAGGGTGGAGTTGTAACAGCCCAAAAATAATAATTCTTGAATACAATAAATAATAAAAAGGACTAAGCTATAGTTTATCAAAAATATCATATTAAGTAAAAATAAATTATATTAAATTTCAATAATGAATTATTTTAAAAAGATTTATTAAATTAAACGTCTAAATAATAATTAGATCGAATAAATGAGTATTTTAAGTATAATATTATATTTTTCAACTCCAAGGGTATTTTAGTCATTTTGACCCTCGAAAATTATAAATTTAGAATTAAGTTTGTAATCTAGATCTCGTGACGATTATTTTGAATATAAATTTGCTATATTTTGGAACTGGTCAATTTTTAACACATCTGGTACAATACAGTAAAACAGTAAATTTAAAATTTACCTTAGTTAAATAGTAAAATAGTAAACCAAGTATAAATATAATAAAAATAAAGTAAACTCTTAATAAACCCTTAGGCAATTGTAAATCTTTGTAAGCAAAAGTAAACAAATTTAATTTAACTTAAAAAAATAAGTAAAATTTGACTAAATCAAGTAAAATTAAGTGTCAAATTTACAATTAAAATTCAAATTTTTTTAGAGACAAACTTAAGTAAATATTTGTGACATTTTTATCAAATATTAAAGATAAAATTTAAAGGATTTAAAAAGAAATGAAAAAAGTGGATTAAAAGTAAAATGTAATTAAATTTTTAATACAAGTAAAATTTACAAGTAAATAAAATTTGTCAAATAACATTATTGAAGCAGAATTATTGATGAAAACAATGGAAAGCAAGTGGGAGACAAGAAAATGAAATTTATTTTGATATTTAGTGAATTTATCAAAAAGTAAATAGTAAATAAAAATAATTAAAAGCTAAAATACAAAATTAATAATGTAATCTGGTATATAAAATGACCCTTAATCTCTTAGGAGTCATTAGAGTGTCCAAAATTTCGGGTAGACATCAAAAATTGAGAGAAAACACCAAAAATTTCCGAGTTACCCAGCCCGCCTGCCAGACCCAGCTAGCCCACAGCCAGAGCCCCTGTCATTTGGGCGAGCCACGCGAGAAGAGGAAGCTGTCGTTTGGCGAGCTACAGTGTCCCTCGCAGAAACGCGTGCCTGACGGTAAATTATCGTTTGGTCCTCAAACTTTTCTTCCGTCTTCAATCGTTGTCTTTCGCTCGGATTTTAATTAGGTATTGACTCCAAAACTTATTTGCCCTCTTAAATCACGTCCAAATAACTGATTTAAATATAAATTAAGTTTATTTTTGAAATTAAATATTTTTGGGGTGACAATAAATTAATTAAAGGCTATAATTAAATTTTATATGGCTAAAATGAATATTAGAAATTGATTTTTGAGATAAATATTATAAGATGAATATTTTATTAATTATTTAGTAAGTAATCTTGAAATTAAATATTCATGTGACTTAATTAAATTAATTTGACAACAATATTGAATCTAAAACAACTATAAAGAAGAGTTTAATTAAATTATATGACAAGAATTTGGTAATTAACACCTATGAAATATTTATTATTTGGATAACTAAAAATTAAAGACAATTAAAAGGGGCTTAAATAAAAATAATCATATGGACTATTTTATGGATGAATATGGACAATATCTTATAATTATTGGATGTGGACAATGATAGGACAAAGGATGGTCCGATGATTTAAGTGATAGAGACCATAATAAAGAAGACATGTTTGATACTTTAATTAATGTAAAGTGAAATTTTATTTTATGCATGTTTTTAATTATTTACATTAAATGATTTATAGAAATTATTTGAGTTGAGTGTTTATTTATTGGATATAAATTATTTGAAATTGTGATCTTTGTTAAAAAGAGAAAGAATTAAGAATTTTAAATATTCTTATATTTGGATAAAATAATCCTTATTTAATTAAAAAATTTTAATTATTATTATATATGATATATTTAATCACTATTATTATTATTATTATTATTAATATTATTATTACTACTACTACAATTATTATTATTATTATTATTATTATTATTATTATTATTATTATTATTTAAAAGATATACTTTATTAAAAGTATTTGAAATATATTAAGTGTTTATAATTCTTTTTATAATTAGTAAAATAAGTTATTTAGTAATTTTGATTAAAATATTATTTTTATTAAAATTGTTATTCTACAAGGAAAATACATTATTTTATATAAAGTAATTTTATACACAACAAGAGTTAAGATATTTTAGAAAACTATTATATCTTAAATTTGATTATTTTGGAAAAATAATATTTATTAGTTATTTTAGAAAATTATAAGTTAAAATATTATTTTTGAGAAAATTACTATATAGTTTAAATAATTTGACAAAGAAATAAAACAAGAATATTTATGATTAAGAAAATTATATTTTAGTAAAATTTATATAAAAGATTTTTCAATTAATATTATAAGATAAATATGGTATTTAATTTAAAAATAATAGTATTTGATAACTTTATGAAATATTTGATAAATAAGTTATGAATATTTATTATAGATGTGTTGATAAAAAAAAATACCGTATTTGTCTAAGATAAACTTATTTTAAAAAAAATATATATTTGAATAAGTATATTTTTTATAAAAATAAATAAGTTAGAAAATTTATATTTTTGAGAAAGACAATGATATTTTTGTTAAATAAGTGTCGATTTATGAAATGGTGTTTGATTCAGAAATTTGATAAATATGAAAATAATATAGTAAATATTTATTGCTCTACTTAGGATAAGTTGAACTAGTGAGATAAGGATATAATGCATCATATACTTAGCAGTACTGCGAATTTTTTAACAGATTGAGGAGTGATACAGACCGAATCAGTCGTATTACCGAACAGATTTTGATATTAATTGAATTTTGAATACGGCGTTTAAAAAGATAAAGTTTGGTATTGGTGTGAATAATATCATGCCATACCGAAATACATATAGTAACTTTACCAATGTGTTCACTTAAATACCTAGTAGAGCTAAACAAGTAAGAATTTGAATTATACACTTTTATTTTATTATGTGATTTACAGTACTTTAATATTGTTTAATATTGTCTAAAAATTATGCATGCGCATTTAAATTATTTACACTTTTCATTAGTTAAAGTATCCACTAAGCGTTATCGCTCAGTAAATTTGGTTAATTCTGAACTTATAGGTCTCCGAAAAATGTGAAAGGAAACAGAAACTGTCAAATAGTATGTGGGCCCGAAGAACTTAGATTGACATATACTGTAAAGGTGAATTAGCACAGGTGAATCGGCACGAGCAAATCTAGTATAAAACTTGTAGATTAAAAAAAAGTTCCCTTATTTTGTAATTTAATAGAATATGACATGTAATATGTAATGTAGCATATTTTGATTCGGCTGTAAATAGTCGGGTTAAGGGGTGTTACACTTATTATATCGACTTCCAATCTATGCTAAAAAAATATGTATTTCGTATTGCAGCTCTTTTTCATAAATAAAATAACTCAAATAACGGAACACAATAAAGCAATCCAATATGTGGAAATTAAACTCCAATGTAAGAGAACTAAACTCCAATAATAAAGAATAATACCTCTCTTAAAAGAGAAACAAAATCCTCAAAAAATAAGGAACTCAATTTGAATATCCTTCCAAACGGATACAAATCTAGATTTTATTCACTCAAACTAATCAAAATAATAAAGAAGAAAAAAAAAAGGGTAGGCACAGGTGAAAAATTCACTAGTGGCTGACCAGAACTTGATGAAAAAGTAGGGCTAAGGTTTGGGGAGAACAGGAGTTTCGGATAATTTGATTAATTGCTTTTACTACTTTCAAGTTTTTCAATTCCTTATACCTTTAAAATACAAATATCAAGAAATCACCGATACTAATACAGAAATAACAATAAATAATTACAAATTCTTTACAAAATTTACTTTTTCACCAATACCAATAAAGAAATAATAATATATAAATGAAAATGTAAAGACTTGAAAAACTTGCCAAAAAAAATTATATAAACAAATGAAAAACTTAGAGATAATATTTTTTCCCCACAATTTTAATTTATTATTATTATTATAAAACTCTAAAATGGAGCATATAACAATGATATATAAATAATGGAAATGCACCAAACCAAAGCTTGCCTATTGACATAAAAAATTAAAATTATGTTAAAAAGAAAAAAAATTAAAATATTTTTTAATCTCTCCAAAATTTAATTAAAATTTTAAATTAGTTATATTATAGTGCAGATTATATTCTTTGAATTATATTTTTTATTTTTAAATCTGAATTAAATGTATATAGTACTCTGAATTATTTAATTTATACACATTTACAATTAAAATCATAAAATTTAAACCTATTTAGTTGCAGAATAAAATTAAATTACGGTATATTCAATTTTATTTTCAATTTTCTCAAAAAAAAATTTTTTTTTCTCTTCAAGATATATCATATACTAGTATTTCATTTTTTCCCCTTTCTGTTGGAGTAATAAAACGTACCAAATCATTTCAGTGCTAAACGACAAATGTACCCACCCACCTGTCCTAGGCGAGCACATGTGAGTTGTGACGCGCCAATTTTTACGAGCCAGAAATGCACCTACTCACCAACTATTATTGCTATTTTTGTTGGGTTTCACCCATGGTCCCTCAATTTTCGTTAGCTTGCAATTTGAGGTCTAACCTTCACTTTGCAACGCTAAGGTCTTCTACCTTTGACACTTTACTCACTTACAGTCCTTTTGATTAGTAATTCCCACACTCCGTTACACCAAGCGTGACTTCGATGCTTATTTAGTACCTAACATGTGTTACATTAAAAGTTAAAGGACTAATATGTAAATTTATAAATAAAACTTCATCTTCAACCTCTAACAAGGATTAAATTGAAAATTTCAACCAAAAACCGAATTTCCGTTTCTGCATTGAACGAAGCAAATAATTATAACAAATCAAAATTCTCATCATGAGAAATTCGAATATAGTTTGATTTTTGATAGATTATGCATGGTTTGGTTGAAACTTCTCATTTCTCCTCCAGAGCCTCCAGTTCGCACATAAGCTCTGTTTGCGATCATCACAGCTCATTCGTTAGGGGTCATCTACCCACCTTCGGCCGATCTTCCATTGTGTTTGGTTGGGTCCTATAAATGGTGGCTACGGTTCTACTTAAGAAGAAGAGGAGTTTAAACTATTTTTACAAAATGATCCTTGAATTTTTAAAATTTTAAATAAGTCCTTTTATATGACTGTATTTTGACACATGGGTTAGGAGTTAAAAATTTCCATGTCAGTGTCCAGGTCACACTTGGCTGGCCGGAGACTAGAGATTATGGCCAAAAGGATTTTCTGCAAGTAAAGTGTCAAAAGTGGAGGACCTTTTTGCTGCAAAGTGAAATTTAGACTCCAAATTATAAGTTGTCCAAAAGTTCAAGGATCATGGATAAAATTATCCTTATATTTGTTGATTAAAAAGTTTATTTATATACTTTTTTAGGATGATTTAATTTATATATTTACATGTATATGCTAATTAATGGGCTAGTTTCATCATGCTAAAAAAAAAAAAAAGGGCTACTCGAATGCTCTTGTGATGCCTAATTTTTCATTGTTTTGAATTACAGTTATATATGTTTTTAGTTTTTTTTTAAATATTTTGAATAAGATGATATTCTATAGTAAACAACTACTACTAAGTTCTTAATATATTATATTTAATAAAATAATTACTTTATATTTGAAATTTTTAACTTTAGAATTTACTACTCTATGCTGTGCAGTTACTGTATTATAACAAATGTTTAAAAATACTACTTAGTGGCATTTTGAAAATGATGTAACCTATGGAATTAATTCTTGATTTTTTTAATATTCAAAAAATTCCATTTATTATCATTTTTTTTTCAACAATTGATATGTAATTGCATACCAATAAATTTTGCAGAACAACAAAATAAATTAGTATTTCATTTTGATTTGATAACATTTATGATATTTGTACACTCCAATTCATACCACGTGGTTGGAATAAATTTATTTGTCAAAAGAAAAGAAAGAAATTAGAAAAAAATGAAACATGGAGGAAGCTTGTTTCTTTGTAATAAAATCTTTGGAATCTGATTCTCAGTCATATTAATAAGGACGTATATTTTGGCTAAGCACCATCCTTTTCAAACTTGCTGGCATCGTTCGACAATGTCCATAAAGTTAGAATTATTGTACTGCATAATTATTAATCACTAAAAAATTTTCTAATTTTAAGTTATCATTAGATTATTATTTGAGTATGTTGAAATAATTAAATGAAGTGAGATTCATTATTTTATTATCTTAAAGCAAACTAATTCTGTTCTCACTTAAATAGTTTATTACTAAATTGATAAAAGAAGAACGATCTCCAATAATATATATATAGTACTGTGTATTTAAAGAGGGGGAAAAAAAAGCTATCATGGGAAAAGCTTCCAATAGTTTGTAATATTGGGACGCAATCTTGTCTCGTCCATTGTCATTAAAATTAAAAGATTAAAGTGGAGAATGTGATTGGCAGATGTAAAAAAAAAAATTTGGTATGATTGATTAGAAAGGAAAGAAAGATATTTATTCGGAGTTTTGGAATATCATCATTGCCCTTTCCACGTTCCAAAGGTGGGCTGCTCCACCACCCAAAAATAAAAGGTGGGCCGCTCCTGCTACGGATCTCTCGCTGTTGCATTAACACGTTGTCTATTTCTCTTTCACCCAACCTAATAATGCTATTTTTCAACGTCGCAAAAAATGGCTATGGATATTAGCTGCATGAAAAAAGATAAATCAAATGCACTCTTTATGTCCTTAAAATTTGCTTTGAATTATTTTAAATTTTAATAGGGGTAATTAAGAAAAGTAGAGGTAAATTTATATGATGACAATATAAATAGTGTGTTTTCTAAACTTTTGAGCAAAAGTGAATGAAACTAATCATATGAGATAAGAGAGTAATTTTAAGCATTATGATAATTTTTAAAAGTTTAATTAATATTTTTTAATACTTTGTTGTGAACCGTTATTAAAAATAATTAAACATCAATTCAATTGTAAATTTGTTTTAAATAACAAAACTAAAATAATTAACATTTTTCCTTTAAGAAAATTGAAATTATAAAATCTGTTATATTAAAATATGTCAAATGTAATAAAGAGAAATTCTTAACTACACCCATTGTATGGGTGATTTTATACACCAAACTAATACTACCTCCGTCTTTTTGAATTCTTTACACCCTAAAAACACAAATACCAAGAAATCATTAATACCAATACACAAATAATAATAAATAATTACTAATCCTTTACACCACTTACTTTTTCACCAATACCAATAAAGAAATAATAATAAACAATTACAAAACTTACTATAAATAGAAATATAAACAACCAAAAAAGATACCTC
>CATIWJ010208073.1:0-12387 GCA_949640765.1 Croton laevigatus | reverse complement strand
GCTCAAAGAATGCCTCTGCTTATGAAATTGAACATCCAACACTGTAAAATTTTTTGATTGACAATCTTTTATTTTTTGTTATTCACTTTGTGAAACCTTTGGAGTTGATCGTCATTATTTTCCCCTTCCCTTGAGCAGACCCGCCCCACCTTTACCTGAGTTGCATATTTCAGAAGAAACAGTAAACAAAATCGCTGCTTTTGTACGAACTCGCTTGAATGCTGTTCTCTCAGTGTCCCAGGACATTGCCCTGGGTAAGGACACAAATTTGTTCTTCAAAGTAGCTGGCTACCTTTTGCTGATATCAATTGTTGGCAGCTTAGCTGATTTCCTTACTCTGGGTTATATCAGTAAGTTTCAACTCTCTTTCAATTTAATTGTCCTGCAATGCATTTGGATTAATTCTAGTCTCTTCTCTTCTGAACCCCAAAATTTCCAAAAGCAGCTTAAAAATCGTTTAAAGAAGTAAGTAAACAAAATGCAAGTTAGAAAAGAAGCCATGGTAATTGTTGTCATTATCGAAGAACAATCGTTGATGTTGATTTATTTTCCATGAATTGGAGTTGGATGCTGATTTTCCATTTGGGTGTATGGCAGGTCTTCTCATTATACTTACAATTCCAGCACTATACGAGAGACACGAAGATTTTGTGGATAAATGTGTGAAAACAGTGTGCAAGAAATTGCAGCAGTTGTACAGAACTTTTGATGCGGAGTGCATTAGTAGAATCCGGAAGTGGATTTTGGAGAAGCAGAAACTTAGCTGAATTCTTTCTATGCTTGCAAGGTAATGAGAGGCTGTGTCATTTTCGGGGTGGGAGATGGATTACTCCGTTTATTTTTTTTGACATTTTTGGTTGAGAAATGTATAGAAGTTATCATCCACAATCCCATTCCATATATTAATGAAGATTTGACCTTTGAATTTCTGTTTTCCTTTGAAGTTATCATGGCTTAATTTCTGTTTACTTTGCGTATAAGCTGGTTAAAACAAGATGTAAAATTAGTATTATTGACACTAATGGAAGGAAATAAGTGGAGAAAATTTCTTAAAATAACCTTACAATTATCACTCAAACTCAAATCTCTCTTTTGCTAGTTAGTTATATAGGGCTTTTACTCATACCCTCCAATACACTAACATTTATAATCATTATGAAGATCAAGGAAGCCAGCAAATGCAGAGTAAAAAGTAATAAAAACTGTAAACCGCTGATCAACTAAATAAAAGTAAGTATAAACGCTTGGAAAAAAAACAAGAGTCGCAAAGAAAAAACTCTCATTTTATAACGAGAAAAACAGCAGCTTCTATTCCTGGCCGCTACCAAAACCATCGCGATTCTCATGCTGCCATCCAAATCCCTGTCCATCCTGACCCGCATCACCTGAATAGTACTTCCCTCGTTTAGGCTGCTGTAGGGGAGGTGGAGGCGGTGCATGTCTATATGGCTGCGGTGCTAATATACCTTTTCCATCCTTGGTATCCACAGCGTTCCCACCCTCCATCCCCTTATTGATAGATGGCATGCCTCCTGGATTCCGTCCGTAATCACCTTGATAAAATGCAGAGTTGCCTCGAGAATCTGGATGGTTTGGAAAAGCATCTGGAACCCCTGCTGCTGGACCAGCATTCCAGGGCTGAGGATAATTCGCCATGAAACTCATACCAGCTGGACCTGGCGGGAAACCCAACAAAGACCCTTGTTCCATGCCAATTTCTGGATTTGAATCTTGCCTGCCCATCTGCCCCATATCATAGGGTGCACCAAAAAATGGCTGAGCTCCCTCAGGTTGGAAAGGAGGAACACCATACTGAGGAGTCATTAGTGGATTTGAATTCATTGGTACAACAAAATTAGGTGGTGGAATAGAATGCATGGGCGGGTATTCAGGAATTGGGGCCTCAGATAAAATTCCTTGTTGCTTGTCTGGGAACTGGTTTGGTTCTTGCTGTGTACCACCTGGCATGCTTTGCTGGAAATGATTTTGCATGCCAGGTCGGTCAAAGCCAGGAGGGCGGTTGTTGTCTGCCTGGGGTTCACTCGGGTAATTTTGCGCTTGACCATAAAAAGGGGGTCTTGGTTGCATCATTGGCCTAGAAAGTGATTGTTCTCTAGATTGCTGTCTACGAGCTTTGTCTTCAGAATCAGGAAACTGAGAATTTGAACCAGATATGACTGGCCTTGCAGGACCTCGAATATTGGAATCCGAAGTTGAATGCTGTTTGGCACTTTGAACTTCTGATTCGATACCATTATCTTTCTCAGGATTTGGCTGCAGAAGGTCAGAGTGGTTCTCGTGAATATGAGCTTCAAACTCTGCCCTCTTCAAGAAAGATTTGAGACAGTGAGGGGCTGCGCAGATTAAGATTCCCTCCATCATTTTGATTGTTTGTATCTTTTGGATGCGTTCATCACAACTGTGTAGTACACAAGAAAAACTTATTTGGTTCATTCCTCAATAACTGCCCAGAAATATATAACATAAAAAACTAACAGTCTAACATGGTAGTAAATGGAAGTGTCATTTTCTTGTTAATAGATCAACCAAATCAAGATCCAAACAAGGTTTATCACAGCAGTATTACAGCCAGTTCCAAAGTTGGTCCTGTACCCAATAGATTCATAGAATACTTCCCTCCCACACTTTAACTTCAAGCAACATTTCCATAATGAAATACAATAATACCACAACTAATATAAGCTACTAAGGCGGCTTTGCCTCTTCAAGGTACCAACAGGTGTGAATAATGTAGCTCATAGCGATCAGAGGAGCTATCTCCTCTTTCAAGAACACCATCATTCTAACAGGAGCATTACAAACATAGGAACTCTTTTCTCAAATTTAGATAGAGGATCTGACAAGGATATGAAAAATTTACTCGAGTTCCAACATGATGTAATGATTTATTAATCACTAACTACAAATCAAGACAAAAACCATCAAGAACAAGTGCACATAATTTGTATATCATAATCATCAACTTCTAAAAGGTTCCATAGAGTCAACTTGCATGCAGCCAAAGGACATAAAGCAAAATCGTGTAGCAATTTCAAAAAAAAAAAAAAAGGGAAATTCATAAAACAACTTTGATCTTTTGTCTATTGCAATAAATCACAATAAAATTATATAGCACACATTGTTTTTAAAAGCATAAGAAAGATAGGATTCAACTTACAGATAACAGATTGAGTCACTTCTAGCACAATCAAGACAGAAGGCATGCTCACAGGGGCTCTGCATAACATAAATTTATTAGTACCTGAAAATCTATATCAGGATGATAGACCACTTCGAGCACCATGTGAATTGAACAACTAGTAATGATTTGGGGACATCAAGCAAAATAAAATAATTGATAATCTAAGTCTTGTTATGCAACTCAATTTTTCAAAAGCTTGCACAAACATTCTTTCCTTTATCATGCATAATGGTGTCCAAATACCACAATAGGGGTAAAACCTTAAATTTAGATCCCAAACAGTTACAAAGTGTGCATCAAAGAGGAAGTAGCAAAATAATAAAAATCTAAGACTCATACATTAAGGGGTTTTTATAGGCAAAAGTCTAAAATTAACAAGAAATCAGAATAGCGATCCACATTATTCAGCAAGAACAGAACCTCAAAAAAGCCTTTGTTATGGGGGATCAAGACAACAGCATTTGACAAAGTGAACAGTCAAAATTTCAGGAGGAGAGAAAATTTCCTTATGATCAGATGGGGAACACCTATCTTTGACCAGGAAAAAAAATGAAAAGTAGTTCCTTCAACAAATTGGGATTTCTATTGAGATTTCTCAATATTAGTTTTAGCAAACTTGAGAAGAGTTATAGCCGCTGTTATCATTCAGCTGAAACCAAAAACAAAGAATACGTACTAATTCAACTATGATATTTCAATAAACTAACAATTGTTTCTAATGAAATGCAAATTGACAAACAGTAGGACCTACCAGGCGTCCATAAATGGCAATTGGGAAATCACAACGAACGCAAAAATGAACTCGTTCACCAAGCTGGCGTCTAGACCTGCGACCCACAGTCTTGACAACAGTAGCAACCGTGGCAGCTCCAATGCCCTTTGCTACTGGGAGATCGGCAAGGACAAGATGGTCGGGGCATGCAACTGTAACACTATCTAGTGGCAAGGGCTTCACCACACCGCCACCACTTTCTGAGGAAGGCTTGTTCAGCCGAATTAACATTCTTCACCTCTAACAATTCCTGTTTTGTTTACTCTTCCGCCAACCTAATAAACTTTCTTTCATTAGGAAATCCATAAAATCGCATCACAAATACGAATTGCCAACCTTTCGCATCGTTTAATCAATTCAGAAAAAAACTTAGATATTTTGTTGAAGCCCTAATTTAGGATTAAAATTCATTGTAAAAAAATTTATACAGGCGATAAACTCAAATTGATAGCAAATACAACAATGAAATTGACGGATTCCGATTTTTGATATGATATGATACAAAATACAAAAATACAGGCGAAACAGAAAAGCACCGAAGAAAAACTTACCAGCAAGGCTACCAGGCAGTAACAATGGCTTCGTGGGTACCGGCGAAGGAAAATCGCCACCAGAAGAAGATCCCAGCACTGAGTTGATTAGCGGAAGGACGCGTATTGCGTGCCGGCGCCGAGCAGGCGTTTCATTTACGGCCCACCGCTTTAAAATCAACCCCAAAACGGAATTGAAACAGAATGGTTCACAGGTCAGTCCTAGTTCTAGTTGTTGGCGGAATTAAACCAGAATCAGCATGGTTACAATTGCATAATAAAAGAAGGGGAAAATTACAGTAAAAGTGTCTGAGGTTTTAAATAATTAACCACACAGTCCTTCAATTTTTGAAAATATAATGATTAGTCTTTACAGTATTATTAGTCATTCTGCTAGATTTTTGCTATTTTTGTGTTAGTTTACAAAGCAAAATACACATTTCCCCTAATATTACATTATTAAAAAATATTAGTATATTAAAATCCAACCCCTACAAATATAAATTGGTTAAATTACTTTTTTTTTTTTAGGATATACTATTTTTTAATTTAAATCAACACTCGTTTTATATTATTATTAAATATTTAAATAAAAAAAATATTCATTTATGAATAATGACATTCTTATTTCATAAACACCAACAATGTGTGCTTGAATTAAAGAATCATGCTAAATAGAGTTGGATATATGGAACGGATTCAAGGTAGGTCTTGCAAAATCACCAAATATTTGTTGGAAGTTTTGATACTAAAGAATAGTTATGGAAATAGATGCACATAAATGCTCTTCATGACGTTGATTTTGGTTGGAAAAAATGAAAAAAGAAAATCAAAATTTTGGTTGGAAAATGAACTAGCAGTTTACATATTGGTTATGATTCCATTTAAATTCAAAACAAATAGAAACGATGATACTTCAATTTCATGTTCCAATTATCATTTGTGATTCTTGCGGGGGACAAACAAGGGTCCCTAGTCACAAATATATTTTCTTAAAAAATAATTCAAAGTCCTCAAATTTCATTGTATATCAAGAATGACACGGCAACTTATTATTCTCTAGTGTCTTCCACTTCCATCTTCTCCATGTGAAATCCATCAAGGCTTTGATTGTCATCTCCATTAATTAAGATGATTCTATACTTCTCACAAAGTTCTTGGCCTGTCATGTCATGGCAAACAAAATATTCAGATTAGACAAATCAAAAACTGAAAGAAGATTAAACATAATTACAGACACTCATTTGTCTTTACCATACCTGTTCTAAGGTTAGGAACATGATCACATTCCAGGAACCCAGACGCCCAAAGTTTGGGATAAATCCCTTGTAGAAAGCAAGAGGCCCCTGCAAATGACATTCAATTTGTTTATTAAGATTTCGACATTAGCCATACAAGTTAACTAAAGCGTAATGTCCGTATTAACAGGAAAGAAAAGGATCCAAATTACAAGAATATGATCACATCTTTTAGAAATGAATGTTGGTGTGGACACAAAATGCGTAGGAAATAATAAAACCTCTCACTTTCGCATCAGAGGTACAAATTTACCGATTCAAGATGAAAAAACACTATAAAGGGAAACATATCGAGAAAAGGAATTGTCATGATTAGTTAAGTCGTAGAAAACAACTAAAGCAAGCTAAATTCCGTGAAAGATGAAAAGCATTTCAGAATCAGTACCATATTTTTCCATTACTAAATTGGTGATATATTGAGATGAAATAGAAAGAAATTATCATACGTCATTCTTCAATGTCTTAATGAAGCAATCCAAAGTGCTCTTGTATGTAGGATCGCCCATCATCCTTGACTTAACCTGACAAAGAGCAAAGGTGAAGCTGTTAACCGGTATAATGGATCATTTACCTTACACCAGTACTGACTAAAATAAAGTTATTCTATGTTATTTGGGACTGATAATATCATACGCCCCCAAGATTTCTGGGTTCATTAACAAAGTTATAGTAGCTGAGTTGCAGGTTGCGACACTTTTGCTATGAAAACATTTTAGTTGCATGATGTTTTTGGAGGGAAAAATTGTAGTCAAAATGTGAAATGCATCCTTCTGAGATTCAATATACATAATCAGATAATTGTGTGTTTTGTGTGAGCTAATACCCTACTCTATCATTCTTCAATAGCTTTTCACATGCTCTAGACAAGCAATGTCATCTCATCTCATGATGTGAACACCATTTAACACCCTGGAAGAGATGCCCAAAAACATATTACATAAACAATCTGACAGAACGACAGAAACAAAGTAATTTTAAAAAAGCAAAAGCAAAAGTGCGGACACTGTACCACATCAACGGGGGAGCCAATACAAACGGCAAAGAAACCTGCTCCAAGCCCAGCAAGAAGATGAGTGACAACATTATCCTTGAACCCAGGAATTTTCAAAATTGTCTGTATTGAAACAGTTGAATTAGAATTACTAAAAGGATTGTTAGTAACAAATCAGGAAATACATTCTACTATTCACCTGCTTCACTTGATCGTAGCTGGCAAGTTCAGCAGCATTTATGATAGCATTTCGTGCTATATTAGGTCCAAGTCCAGTCCAAAGTGCACCAACTCCTTCCTAATTGTTAAGAAAGCAAGCAGAAACAGTATGGCAGAATTATTAACAAAATGGAGAAAAGTGCCAAGCGACACCCACCACCACCACCACATCCCCACAACCCAAACAGCTTTCTGAGAGAGATATACAACCTGCCTTACAATCGTAGAATAAGCATTTAATGCTCCAGAATAGCGCCTAGGCACACCAGGTGGTAATTTCCCCTCAGACTGAAGTCTAACTTTCACAAGATCGGTTGGATTTGCCACAGTAATTGCAAGGGCTCCTGTTTGATTAGACAAATTAACATTAACAACTTAAATGGCAAAGGGATTGGTTCAAGAATAAACTGTCCCTTCCCTAAACTTGGCTAAGCAAGATACTAGTGCCATGTACCATTTTAAAATTGATTGCATGGAAATGAATTGACAAAGGCATGCAATAATTTGCTGATATAAGAGAAAAATGGTTCATAAAGGTTTTGCTGTTAAGCTCACCAGTGGTAAGTCCAGCAAGGATTTTCTTGCTTAAAGGAACATCTCCAACGAAGTCACTTCCCACATATAAGTTCCTAACCTGTCAAGCAAATAAATTTGTTTATAAATATAACATAAGAAGTCAGCAATTAAATTGACCATATAAATAGTTCAATAGGTAAAGTAAATAGAGACTTGAGACCCACAGGTTCATATAACCCAATTCTTAAGCCTCCAAACAGGCATTGGCGGTGAAGCCCTGGTACTATGCCTTTCCAGAGAGCTGACAGGCCTTCTTCCCTAGCAATGGTAGCAACAGTACCCAACATACCTCTATATTTTGGTAAGGCCCCAACTCCATCCCCAGCAATAGCTTTCTTCTGGAGTTGGAGCCTGACTTTTGCTGTGTCCAGTGGAATTGTGCATACCTGCAGCAGGTTCAAGCAGATGAGTAAAAAGGAAAAAACAGTTCAACTATGAATACTAGAGACTTTTACTTAAAAGAGTACATATTTAGTTAAGTTGCTAATTCATAATTTAAATCTGTAAGCGATGGAGGGTTATGAAACTAATATTGTAAGCAGAGCTGGAAAGGCCAAACATCGCCAATGTTTTGAACCATCTTCTATATAGGTTTCTTTCATCACACAAACTAGAAAGCATTTGTTGCATTAACTACCACAATTTTTCATGTCTCCCTAGAAAATCATGATGAATTTAGATTACGATTATTAATTCCAAAGTCATTGATGAGTTTTGGTCATTTAGAGCAGTGAAGAATGAACATGTAGAAATTCCACAAATTTAACAAGTAACAAGCAGATACTAATGTGACAGTATTGTATATCCTATCAGGTAGCAAGCAAATGCATTTCCAGAGATGGTATATTTCAAGGCAGTATCTAATGAGCCTTTTGCATACAAATGAACACTTGTTAAGAAAAAAAAAGAAATTTTATTAAAAATCAGTACTTTTTAGGGAAAAGAAGCAAGCCAGTCCTAAATTTATCAAAAAGGGAAGTAAATATACTACTTGCAAGGGTTATAATGGAAAATAGAACGCATTCTTCCAGTCATTCATCATATTCACAAAAACAACTTAAAGCACCAATAGTTTACAGATCAATTACAGGAAAAAAAGTTGATTCGATTTCAATTGTACAGTAAATTTATATGATAGAGTTAAAAAGAATAAACAAAATGGGACAAAACTATAGCTATCACTACATTGGTCGCCATTCATAGATCATAAGATTCCAGAAAATTGATAACGAAAGAAAGGACAACATCACATCTGGGTCTAAAAAAAATAAAATAAAATTCATTTAATCAACGACAAAAATCTATATCAGATGAATTTCAAACAGAAGAAGGAATGAAGCAGTATATTGTAGTTGATACCTCGGCAAAACAAGCAGCAAAAGCGCTACTAGCGAAAGTTCCGGCGAAAGAGATATCGGATTTACCCTTACTATCGGCCACCATAACTAATAAGAAAATAAAATGGAGTAGCAGAGAAGCGAGGGAGATCAATCAATGAAGAAAATGAAATGGGTAATTATTATATAGTGTAAGTAATTTGACGGAAAAAAGGTGGGAGAAAAGGAGCAGAAAATGGGGATTCGCGGAAAATGAAAACGAATATGGGGAAAAGTGAGGAGTGGGTGTGCAGCGCAATTGGGTCTGTCTTGTTGATGTTGCGTTCTGCGCTTCATCGTCATCTCTCATTTATACTTATAGTTTGTGCTGTTATAGAAACCTGCTTTGATTGCATCAACCTGGAATCAAATAAGACTGCCGTTATCCTTTTTATTTTCGCTATTTTATTTATCAATTTATAATAGTTTTTTACTGTAGTGATTTTTAAAATTAAAAGCAACGTCAACTTTGATCTGCAATGGAGTTTGTGTTCTCTATTCTCGAGTTTTGTTGCAACACAAAGAAGAAGAATGAACATGGGATGAGAAAGAGAAAGAGAAAGTAATATACACCAATTAAGAATTTTTTGGGGAGACATTTGGGTCCAAAAGCACTTAATTTTATCAATTCTAAGATTAATTTGCAATTTTTCGTTCAAAAAAAAAAAGGATTAATTGGCTATTTAATTATAATTTAGCATTGGCTAATTGTTCAATTTGGCACCAATTCGTGGTTTTTTACCTTTTCTTTTTTTGTTAATCTATCACTGAATTTAAATAAATTAATTTAAACATCCAAACCTACCACATCACCCAACTTTAGGCATTTAATTTTTCAATATCACCCAATTTGAACTTTGATGCTGAAACGCTTAAAAAATTGTATCACTTAACCAATTTCACCCCAATTTTAAATTAATGCGTGTAATTAAAAGAAATTGAAATATTTGGGGACTATTTAAGTAAAAAGCCGCCACCTCAGACTGAAAGAGAAACCAAAGAGAAAAAAAAGGTCCAGCAAGCAAGATGGAGGGTGGCTGGCTTGACAAGAAAATTTAAAGAAAACATAGAGTTAATTACTTGTTCATTTAAAATTATATTTCATTTAAAAATACTCCTCCTTTTTTTATCATATTTCAAATGATGAATATAATTTTCTTTAATTGGTATCTAAAGAAGTTTAAAAATAAGAAAGTGTTCCTTTGAAGAAATGAAGAAATTATTCATTTATCAAATCTCTTTAATAAATTTAATTGATAATATGTAATCTTATCTTTTCCTTTTTTTTTTTTCAATATAGATTTCAACTCATGAACTCGGATGTGAATAAGGAGATTCAAACTCAATCCGTTAGAATTCGAGGACAAAGGTTTTACCACATTTATTGGCTCCCAACTGCAATATGTAATCTTATCTTTAATAATTTTGTCTGATAATAGCATGACCTGTAATCTAAAGCCAGAATATGAAGACTTTTCTTTTTAGAATATGACTATATCTATATGTAAACCTACCTACCGGATATATATATAAAGAAAACATGCACGTTGATACTTTTGAGTAATCAAAATCTGTTCTGTTTTTCAATACCATGTTATAGGGACGTTTGTTGTTTAGTATAGTTATATGGCAAATTGTTGGTAGTTAGAGACGGGCACAGAATTAAAATTTGCGAAAAAGAAATACTACTACCTCCGTTCCATTTTAAATAAGATTTTAGGGCTTTTTGTTGTTCCTAAATAAGTGAGATTTTTGGTAGAATGTGGATAATTTTGCCATTTGTCTTGTAGTGGATGTAATTTGTTTTTAATGTACGTAGGGTCCACTTTTATAATGATTGAATGTGAGTTGATTACTTTTTTTAGTAGAATGGAAAGAAAATTATAGAAAAAAAAGAGGGTAAATAGTAAAAGTGTAGGAACGGATATAGTATTAACTTTTTATTCCTAGTGTAGGTCAAATTATATATATATATATATTCTCTGTACTAATTTTTCATATTTTATATTATACTTTTTTAACTAAATTTTATATATTATACATATACTTAAAAACAAAACAACCTTTTAAATTAGTCACTATTAAAAATAAATAAAAAACGTATTTGATTTTGTTTTTCCTAACAACAATTCGATTTTTATTGTGATAGAAAGGGAATACAATTAGTTCCTATTATATTTATACAAAATGATATGGAACAAAATAGCAGTAATTTTCATAACAACGTAACGTGTTATATCCACCAATTGGCAATAAGATAAATATATTGCTAAGTCACCATCTTAGTTTAGAGTTGAGCAATCCAATCTAATGATTGGATCTAACTGAAAATGGTTTTTAACCGCTCAACCTACTCAAGACTCAACATTCCATTTCTTTTTGCTCGTAAAATTGCTTTTTAAGAGAAATTTGTCGTTGCTAAGATCTAGGCGGAATCAAGAAGGGCTGAGACCAATACGTTTTATATATTTGATGTCTTAATATATTTTTATGGTTTCCAAAAAAAAAAAAGTTTTTATGATAATAATATTTTTGGAGAAAACATTTATTTTGAAATTAATAACATGAAAAGAATTAAAAAAAAAAGAGACATTGTATTTGTTCTTTAAAATTTAAAAAGAAAAAAAAACCATGTAATTGCATTTATTTATTTTTAAAAAAATTTAAACTAAAGAAAAAAAAAAGGGAAGATAATGAATAGTCTTTTAAATTAAATAGAATATGAAAAATAGATTAATAGTTTTATAAATTAAACATAATAATAAAATGACACATAAGTTTTTAGCTTTTATTATTATTATTATTTTTTTTTTATAAAGGACTAGTCGCGTTAAAAAACCTTCTCAAGTATTCCTTTTTAAAATGCCGTCATAAAAGGAAAAAGATGACTAGACCTGTTCGTATTTCATTACGAGAAATAAGAAACAGAAATACAGCAATTATCGGGAAAACCTCCTTCCCTGAGACTTAACAACTCAATTTCCTTAGTCCATTTTGCTAACCCATGAGCTAAACTATTTGCTTCACGTCTAATATGCCTAAAAACACGAGAAGCAAATTCCCTACTACAGTAAATAATCTCATAAATAATTCCCCCAAAAAACAAATAGAAAGAAACCCTTTCCTAACCTCTTGAATGGCCATAAGAGAATCCGATTCAATGATGACGTCAGAGAAGCCAAGAGAAGAAGCCAGAGACAAACTGGATTTAATAGCTTGGATTTCCGCTTGGAGCACCGTAGAAACATGGGAATATTTCCGTGTAGCCGAACCAATAACCTATCCAAAAGAAATTCGCGCAACTGCTGCTACTACCGCCTGACAAGAATGTTGATTCCACCGCATCAACATTAATCTTCACTTTTTGGATTGAAGGAGGCTCCCAAATTGCCACTGTCCGCTGATTGGTAACAATACCTCTAG
>CATIWJ010208050.1:0-16936 GCA_949640765.1 Croton laevigatus | reverse complement strand
TTGCTTTCTTCTGTCCTTAATTTGACATTCCTTTTGTTTTTTTCATTTTACTATTCAATTTCATATTATTCTTTGCCTCCACAACTGGGAACTTCTCTTTTTGCCTCCCCGCTCGCATGTTATTTCTGGGTTTTGACCAATATTTCACGGCGACCCAGGTGTGTAAATATTTTTCATTTTGTTTTATTGTTTTTGTAATTTCATTTCAGTTGCAATCAATCTGTTTATGTTATTGATCAATCAATAATAGAATTTATAGAATTCTGTTTCAACCTTATAGATACCAAATTGGTTATCATCATAAGATCTGTTTTGTTTTTCTTTCTGGTTTTTGTTCTTTTCGTGTGTTTTTTCAATAGCAAGTTCGGAATTGGAATATTACTTGTTTAATTGAGGATTTGGAACATAAGGGTTTTGATGCAAAATCTTTTTTTTTTTTTTTGTTTTGAAATGATTCAGGTTTTGATGGGTTTATAGCAACATAATCAAATAATTGAAATAATAATGGGGAGTTACAGTGGAGGAGAGAAAGAGGAGGAAGAGGAAGGGTATTTTGAAAGCCGTGAAGAAATATCATCTGTTTCTGATTTAGGGTCAAATTGTGATGAGGATTGTAGTTCTAGTGATAATAGTTTTTCTCAATATGATTTTTGGATTAAGGCACCTGAAAGTGTTCATGATCGCCGTAGTAGGTTCTTTAAATGGATGGGCTTAAATTTGGATCAGAATTCAATTGCTGAAGAGGAGGAATCATGTGATAAATTATCGACTGAAACTCAACTGGGTATTGATAGAATGATTGATCCTGGTGGGGCAGTGTTGAGACAGTCAGGTTCTGTAAATGGCATTTCAGTGACTCAGTCTTCGGTCTCTACTCACTCTGTTGAAACTCGAGAATCATTTGAAGGTAACGTGGAGGATAATCCTGTGTATAAAGTGAGAAATTGGGATGATAGATCAGAAGCGGGGCAAGATGGTACTGTTAGAGGACTACATGAAGTGGGTGTGAATCGATCACTTAGTTTTGAAGAATTTCAAAGAACTACAAAAGTATCTCCTTTGATTCAGAGAATTTTGAATAAATATGTCAATGAGGCTAAGGAAATGATTGAAGCCAAAAAGAAAGCAAAGAAGAGTTGGTTAAGAAGATTAGGAAGATTACATCTTGGGTCACAAATTGAGGATAGAAATGGGGCTATAGCTGTGAAGCCTAGCGATAATGAATCGACTGTAGGGTTGAAGATGCAAAAAATTAAAGTTCAACCATCTAAAAAGCGGTCTAAGGAGTTGTCTTCGCTCTATGCTGGACAGGAATTTCTAGCTCATAATGGATCAATTTTGACGATGAAATTCAGTCTAGATGGCCAATACTTGGCAAGTGGTGGTGAAGATGGTGTTGTGCGTATATGGAAGGTTGTTGAAGATGATAGATTGGACCAATTTCACATCCCACCTAATGATTCTTCATGTCTGTATTTCAAAATGAATCATCTTTCCAAAATAGATTCAGTTGATGTAGATAATATGAAAACTGATAAAAGAAAGCACATATCATCAGATTCTACTTGTGTTATTCTTCCATCCAAGGTGTTTCGAGTGCAGGAAAAGCCTCTGCATGAGTTTCAGGGACATAGTGGTGAGGTGCTGGATCTCTCCTGGTCTAAGAGAAGGGTTAGTATCTGCAGACATATGCCAGTTTTCCTGGATAAATTGCAATTCATTTCCTGAATTTGAAGAAATTGAACTTTATCTTCTGAAGCACCATACAAGGTCTAATTTGTTTTTATTATTTTGTCTATAATTGGTGCAGTTTTTGTTATCATCCTCAATTGACAAGACTGTTCGTCTATGGCAAGTGGGGCGTGACCGATGCTTGAGAGTTTTTTCTCATAACAACTATGGTGTGTCTGCTGCTCTATTCGGCAAATTTCATTTAAACATTTTCATGGCAAATGATATGCTTATCTCAAATTTTTTTCTTCCATGCAGTGACTTGTGTGGATTTCAATCCTGTCGATGATAATTATTTCATCAGTGGTTCAATAGATGGCAAAGTTCGTATCTGGGAAGTTCCTGGCCTTCAGGTTGTCGATTATACTATTATAAGGGAAATAGTTACTGCTGTATGTTATCATCCTGGTGGAAAGGTAGGAAAGTTTTCATTTTTATTTTCCTGGTATGAAAACATAATCTTCTCTGTAAAAGATTCTAATTAATTTTGAATTTTGCAGGGAGGAATTGTTGGCACAATGACAGGAAACTGCCTTTTTTATGATATCATAGGTAGGCTTTATATTCCAAAACTTCAAATGATAAAAATTTCATTTACATTTCTCTGTCCATATATGATGTTTTAGAATGGAAAGTTCCCAACTAATCATCCAATGATAATGTGTTTGCAGATAATCAGTTGCAACTTAATTCTCAAATATCCTTACAAAGCAAAAAGAAGTTAACTGGCAGGAGGATTACAGGCTTTGAGGTAAACTCTTAGTTCACTTTCTCGTTGAGTTCATTTGTTAATTGATTTTCCTAGTTAAAAGACTTGACCATTGTATGATTTTATCGTACAGTTTTCTCCAACAGACCCAACCAAAGTCATTGTTACTTCTGCTGATTCAGTTGTTCGAGTACTTTGTGGCATGGACATCATATGTAAATTTAAAGGTCAGCTTCAATTACTTTTTATTTGATCCTTTCATTTTCCTTCTTGTTTATTTGGTTCTATTTTGTAGTTTCAATTCATTTGACCGTTTGTTGGTACATTTTCTTCCAGTGTCCAGCATCGGAATTGCAGCGAATCAAACATCTGCATCTTTTACAGCAGACGGAAAACATGTTATCTCGACAAGTGAGGATTCTAACATCTACATTTGGAACTACAACAGCCAAGAAAAGAATCCTCGGGACAAAAATATCCAATCTTGCGAGAATTTCACGTCACAAAACGTATCAGTTGCTATACCATGGCATGGCGTTGAAGATTCGCCAGGAACAACAGTATCTCCCAGAAGCCATCAGAAAATCTTTGGGGAATTGGAGAACAAAATGCCTGAGTCTTCTCCAGATTGTTTCTCTCTTACCCGAGGTTTTTTGTTGGATTCATTGACAAGGGGATCTGCAACTTGGCCCGAAGAGATACTAAATGATTCAAGTCCAGTCGCTGCTCGCTCATCTAAAAAGTGTAAATCTGAATACAAGTTTTTGAAGAGTGCCTACAATCATATGTTCAGTTCTCCACACCTATGGGGTCTTGTGATCGTAACTGCAGGCTGGGACGGGAGAATTAGAACGTATCTCAATTATGGGTTACCTCTTCGCCTCAAGTAGTTCCACCGCAGATATATGATATAGAAATACATATATATATACATACATATCTTTAAGTGTCTATAGAAGCTGAGAAAAGGGTCTACAGAAAACACATTATGGGCCCTTAATAGTTTTTACAGTAGATATTGTTTTCAGGTTTCAACACAGTGTTTATCAACCCAGTGTAGCAAGTGAAACTGGGGTTTTACAGTTTTATTGGATTCTAATACAGATGTTAATTTTATACAATTCTATATAATGATTCTTTTATTTGTTTCTGTAAGATATCATATACTTTTTCCAGTGTCCAGAAAAATTGAACTGTGCCTAGACTGGAATGGATAGAAGATGCTTAAACAAATCAAACCGCTTTGGACGGCCGATTTTAATATTCACTTGGTACTTCCGTTCTTAAAATAATGACATTTTTAGTATTCACTCTCATTTTTTTCTATAATTTTCTTCCCATTCTAGTTTAAAAAATATCAGCTTACATTCACTCAATATAATCAATTCACTATAAGATAAATGATATAATTGTCATAATTCAACAAAAGTATCGGAAGTCTCAATTATTTGGAAACGAGATTTTGCTTTAAAGTTTCATTATTTTAGGAATTATTTTAGGAATTGAGGTAGAATATATTTCTTGATTTGATTTGATTTGATTGGAGCTGACCGGTCGGGCTATAAAAAATTGAACCAAATTATATATTATCAAAACCTTTCAAACCACAATTTAGATTCGGTTTGAATCAAATTTTGTCGAGCCTACTAATACCCTATATCACAAAACCCCAGTAGCTATCCGTATAGATCACAAAACCCCTTACAGTCTATCAATTTCATCTTCAACTCTATTCTCGCAAAAATCAAACCGTCTGCATTGAAGGTAAATTCTTTATCTGTTCGCTTTCTTATATTTGGATTGATGAATCTTTGATTTTGGATATTTTTGTTCATTTATACATAGTTTGATATTCTCTTTCTTTTGTTTAGCTGTTCACTTGGGTATTAGGTCAATATTGAGGATATTGCATTTTATGTGTTTGTGATAAGTCCTGATTGAGAAAACGATTCTATAAGCTTGCTGCAAGTCAAACACTGAGCGGTTTTGATGAAGTCATATTGCAAATTGATTGTTTATATAGAGAAACTTTAATTATGATGTCTCGTTTGCAGAGTAATATAATATTTTGTTTTGGGCAAAGATAACTAAAACTCAATCACAATGAGCTCGTTCAACAATAACTCCAACTTTGACAACCTTCTGCTCCAAACTTTAATGGGCCGTCTCCAAATCCGCCCTCCAAATACTACCAACAATCCTTTCCTCTCTCAGTCTCTTGAGGACCTCCTTTTTGATGCCGCCAATGATTTTTCTCAAGACTCCGATGATGACAGTTCTGATAATAGAACTGAACTCTCCAAAGAAGAATCAAAGCTTGAGAAGGAAATTATTCGGTGCATTCTCTCAGGCAAGACTGATTCATTGCAACCTAACTCAGGCCAGGCTGTTACAATTGGCGAACATCACATATGCATTGGGTTCCATGAAGAAAAAGGATCGGATTATCGGGTGTGGGAGTGGCATGGGCATATTATGTTGTTTGATGAAGAGAATGGATACACTCCTGAGTATATTTATGGGAATTACTTTGAGAGATTGCAAGGTAAGGGAGCTGGACATGGTGGAGTTAGTAATGTGGTCAAGGAAGAGGAAGAAGAGGATGAAGAGGAGGAAGAGAAAATGGCGAACTTGGGGCTGAGAGAGTTGATTGATGTTAAGGATTCTGCTGGCTCTCGAATTCTTCATAGGAACATCAATGCTGGATTTCCAAGGTTTGTTCTATGAATAACTGGCCTCCTCATAGTTGTTGAAAATGTGTTCTATCTGTTAATGGAAACGCCTATGATTATTCGCAGCATTTATCTGTTTTTTTTTTTTCCTTTTTTGCGTTTAATAATTTGGTTCAATCTTTATGCTATGTGCATTATTGGAAAAATGATTTCATAGTCACCGAGATTTTTAGAGCATTTGACTTGGTTTACATGTGCAGTTATGAAGTTCCTTGCAATAGTATTTGCAAAGGAGAATAGATACCAGATTTTGCATAATGTAATCTAGAAATGAGCAGGAATATCTACTGCTCACAGCTGATCACCAACTGCATTTAGGAGTACATGTCAACATTTTTTTTTTCATTTGCTTTTTGTGCAAAATGAAAGTGTAACATGTATTATGGGAGTTTTTCAAATATGACAACTATTTTGAAATGGAGGGAGTAGTAGACCAGTACTGAAGTATTGACTTGGCATATATGTTCTGGGAAATGGGAACAAACTATTTCGTAGAGAATTGCGTTCATGAATTCTGATTTTGTTCTTTTACCTCAAATCTTTTATTCTTCTTCCCCACAAAATGCCTTTCTTCTGCATGAATAGAAAGGAAATGAGTCATTAATATATTTTTAACATAAGCTATTTTAGTCGGCCACTGTGTAGGTTGTGAAAGTATCACCCTCGTTTCTGTTTATTCTTTCAAAATTGTAATATTGGTATTTGCTGCACTCTTTTATTGTCTTATTTATTTATCTGTTCCCATTTGTTGCTAAACTTAACAGGTTTTAATTCAATGGACTTCTTATAAGTGGTTTTGGGCATTAATGGAGAAACTTATTTTCTTCAAGACTGAAGCTTTTCTGTTCTCAGTTTCGGTGCAGTTACGCTAATCATTTCCAAGTTTCGACTTTTGCACTTGTTATACTATATACATGAAATTTCTTTTTGTAACAGTTCTGTTATGAGAAGAATAAATATTGTACTCTTTAGAGATGACAGTTATTTGTCTCCTATTCCATCTCTCTCACGCAGAAAGCAAATTTACCTGTGAGTTGCAAGTTTTTTGGTTTCTACTTTTAATGGCAGATGTTTTGTTTTTCAACCTGCTATTTTGGCAGTAACTGCATATGATTGCTTGGCTTTCTTATGGGTGTCTTTACTTCTGCTTTGATCCTTATTTCCTAATCATTTTAGGAAGGAAATTCATGCTCAAATGCATGAGAATATCAGAATTACTAGACTCTCTAATTGTTTTTCCTTAATATCTGCATTTACTGAAAAGATGGTTGGGTGCATGAAACTCACACCAAGTGGGAGAGGGCGATAACAAGAACAATGCCCTTTGCACTTGGGGGTATGCATAAAAGGCTGATCCAAGACCGTTGGATTTGGTTCCGATCTTTCCATTCTTCGGGTTTGGTCTGGGTTGACATATTCAAAATAGGAAAAATTGATAAATTTTGGTGTTCAACATAAAAGTTTTATTTAGCGTCTCACATAGTTTTTTGTTCATAGTGGTGTCTAAATTCATAAAATTAATTCAATTTAATGGATTTTGCTTACGTGACTTGCTGGATTCTAGTAGAGTCTCAATTTGGTGTTTCATCTTTGTAAAATATTTCAAATTGGTGGTTAACATTTATAAAATGTTTCAATTTAGTGTTTCATCATTTTTTTTTTTTCAGATTCTATTTTCGACAGTTAACATACAATGTAAAGAGTTCTTTACAACTATTTTACCTGCTGGAACCCAAATATGACATTAGTTTTTGATGGTTGATATACAATTTGGCTGGAATTGGCTATAATATCATTCTTCAAATTTCTTTCATTTTCGGCCCACAGTTAAGGGCAATGGAACTCACAATTGATTACATCAAAATGAAGAGGTTAATAAATAAAAGACTGCCATGAGTCAATGAAAATTCAATCGAAACGGAAAGTTATCGGATCAAACAAATATATCGGGTCGGATTAACTTTTCGACTTGAATTCACTCATTCCAACGACTTTATGCTTGATTTAAGGACACTAGTGACACTTACCAAGATTGACCTATTGATATACAGAAATTAACATTTTCATGGTGATTTCAAGCAACAAAAAGGAGTTCAAACCCAATTAGTTTTTACTCAGTTCCAGCTAAACTGAGCATCAACCCTTAAAAAAATTCTGTATTTGGACTCGTGAAGGTGGAACGGTTTTGAAGGACCCATTATTTTATCTGTTTAGTGCTGAAAATGATATGGAAAACAACGGTGAGACAATGAATTGATACCTTTTATATTGAAACATTTTATAAAGACTAAACATCAAATTGAGACCTTACTGGAATTCGGCAAGCCACGTCAGGAAAATAAACTAAATTGAATCAGTTTTGTAAGTTCATACACCATTTAAAAAAAAAAAAAGGAAGACACTATATTGAAACATATTATAAAGGTTAGACACTAAATTTATCAATTTTTCTTCAAAATTTGGATTTTTTACCGGACCCAACCTCAGCCAATTTTGCAAATTATCACAATCCGAACCCGATTTTGATATGAGCAAGAGGCAAAATTAGGTCGATTGGGTTGCTTTACTCAAAATTTTCGGACCAAGGCAGGATCTATTTTTTTTTTTTACCATGGCCAAGGTATCAACCTTACGGCTACAAATTCCAGTCCTTTCATTTCCCCATTTAGTATATAACTGAGGTATTGTTTGGTTTAAAACACACTTCTATGCAAATGCACTTTTCGGAAATTAGGGTCAAAGGGGTGAGCTACTTCCCCTTCAACTTTCCCTCCAACCTCTTTCAAATCTCATTTCCTCTTTAACTTACCCCCAACCAAACACTTAAATTTTCATGAAAGTAACATTCTTCCATGTAAGTCCAACTTCCCCTTCAACTTATCCCGAACTAAACAATGCGTAAATTTTTTTTTTTTTTTTAAACATAGAAACAATGCGTAAATATTCAGTTACTTGACCTTATAGCCAAATGCGAGCTATTGTCCATGAAAATACTGCTTTAAATATACACATTTAGTGTGGTGGACATAGAATAATGCTAATGCCCACTAAAATTAAAGCAATGTTTTCAATACATTCATGTAAAAATTAGCTAATCTAGATTTGAAACAAAGATTAAAAGGAATATTTTAGTGTTTAGGACACTACTAAATTTTGCATCTCCAACAATAGTTGTCAATTTATGTTTCTCTTTATTCATCACACCCATAATAAACTAGCATTGTACATTTATAGACTCTAGAGATGTACATATCTATGGTGCATAAAATTATGAAATTTTGGGGTAACGAAGGGCAAAGTAAGAAAAATAAATTAGTTATTTGTTAAAATTCTATAAATGACAGTTAAATTAAATCAAAAGAGACATTTATTTCAAAATGAAGTGAGAAAATAGTGTTTCTTTTTAATGGTAGAAAATGGTTGTTATATTAGAATAAAATGGTGTACTTATTGTTCTGTTTTTTTTATTGAGTGACACTAAAGAAAAACATGATTAAAATGGAAAATACTAAGTTTCATCCAATGCTTAAAGTTTAAAGATGTTTACTAAGACTACAAACGAATTGTGTCGATCTGAATATTTTCAATCTCAAATTTAAATTTAGGTCGTTTAGTTTTTGAGCCGATCTTCAACGATTTAATGTTTGAACCTAAACTCAAGTAATTTTGAAGCAATTTTGAAGCAACAATTGTTTGTAACCCTAAACTAGAGCTAGATAAATAGTAAATAGGATTATATATTGTAATTTACCACAATAACAATGTTTTGAAATATAAATTTGTAAGTTTAGAGTGAAAAAATATTAAATCAAATTGATCATGGGTTCTAAAGTTCGACTAAAGCTTGAAATGTTAGTTTTTATCAAGTCATGAGCACGTAGCTCGTGAGCAGTGGTGGATCTACATGGGGGTGTGGAGTGCGCATGCCTCACCAAAAGTGAAAAAAATACTAAAATTTACATTTAAAAATTAAAAGTGCCTTATCAAACTACTGATTTTTAAGGTATTATTTACATAGTGCCCTACCAAGCTAAAAATCCTGGGTTTGTATTTGCTCTTGAGTGGTTCAGCTCATTTACAATTATTAACTTATTATAAATTCCAATGAACCACATAAAGAGCACATAATTTCTTTAACTTCCTCCTTTTTGGCTAGGAGGAAGAAGAAGAAGAAAATGGGAAGAGCTCCATGTTGCTCTAAGGAAGGTTTACAGAGAGGTCCATGGACTTCCATTGAAGATCAACTTCTCATTAACTATATTCATTCAAATGGAGTTGGCCATTGGAGATCTCTACCGGAGAAAGCTGGTAATTAATTAAATTAATTAACTAATTACACTTAACAAACTAATCTTTAACTAATTATCTTTATTTCTTCTTCTTGTTCTTTAGGGTTACTTAGATGTGGCAAAAGTTGCCGGTTAAGATGGATGAATTATCTCCGGCCAGATATCAAAAGAGGTAACATAACTTCCGATGAGGATGACCTTATTATCCGGCTACACTCTCTTCTTGGCAACCGGTGGTCTCTCATTGCCGGAAGATTGCCGGGCCGAACGGACAATGAAATCAAGAATTATTGGAACTCACATCTTAGTAAAAGATTCAAGAAAATTACTTCTACAGGTATAGATAAATCATCACCATCTTCTACATCATCACCTGAGACTAATCGGCCGATGAACAAGATCAAGAAAGGTAATAATAATAATAATAATAATAATCAAGAAACTGATCAAAACTCAATCAAGAACAAGGTTCATCTTCCAAAGGCAGTTAGGGTTTCTTCTTCTGGGATGTTATTCTCAGGAGAGAACAGTTTTCATGATCATGCAGATGATTTTTGTTATGGGTATGTATCTTCATGTCAAAACAACATGCCCATGACAATCACAAATGATAATAATAATGATGATGATGATGATGATGATGACATGTTTGATGAAATCTTTAAGCAATATGAGCAACTTCTTGAGAAAGATAATGTTGCTTATTTAGATTCCTTTGTTGATTCTTTCTTGGCTTGATTATATAATGTACTGATTAGAATCTTTTAATTAAGGAGCAACTTCTCGAGAAAGATAATGTTGCTTACTTAGATTCCTTTGTTGATTCTTTCTTGGCTTGATTATGTAATGTACTAATTAGAATCTTTTAATTAAGGAGCACTTCACTTTGTGCTGTTTGTTTGGGACAATTTCTAAGATTAAATCATCCGTTAATTATAGACTAATTCAATAATTTAACGTCAGTGTAATATGCTATTTAACCTGAAAATCAAAGTTTTTTTTTTCCTATTACATCTAAAATTGGGTTCAATATGCATTTGAAATGTCATATTTTATTAAACTATTTTATAAATAACGAAATCGATTCAGTCTATAAGTAACATGATATATATAACTGTTCTATGATTAACGTAATATATACGACAATTTATCTAAAGATTTAGCGTAATTTTTTCTTAACACAAAAGAATTGAGTGGAGGGCATCTTTATAACCTAAAAGAAATATAGCCATAAAATCATTAGTAAGATCCTCAATTTTTTTTTGGCCCATATAAGAAATATACACATGATATTCAAACTAAAGCATATGTGCATGCATTTGGTTGTATCATCTGAAAAGAAGTGTACCAAAATTAGTGAACATCGTAAGAAAATTGGGGACAGCTAACAAATGTATATTTGGAGATTTTAGGTTTTTAGAACAGAATATGATCTAAGACCACTTATGTAAAGTGAGATTCTAGTATTTTTGGGAAGTTTCATGAACTTTTATGCTTGTTCAAGTTCTTCATTTTCCTTTGTGGTTATTCTTTTTGCTTTTTATCTTGTTACTCTAGAAAAATCAGGATTTTGATTATATCAATATTTCCCTTTGTTTTGTTTAGGGAATTACATCCAACCACTTACAAACTATTCAAAATTCGACTCAGTAAAAACTCGTTTGAATTCAATTTGAAAGATAAACAAGTTAAGCACTAAGTGAATAAGCACTAAGTGAACAAGCGAAACTTGGTTTATCAAATCTTATTTGCGAACTATAGTTCAAATTCAATACATAACTATTATTCAAAATTTTGTACCTTAAGCATACAAAGTACAATTATGAATTAAATTGAAAATTAGAGGGTCCTTAGTATTATTATTGTAGGATACAATTGAACAAAAATGCAAAATTGGGAGCATTATGAAACATTTAGCCTAAAATCTGGCAAAAATGTTAGTTAATAATGATATAGATTTATAAAATACAATTGGCAACAAACATCATCAGTATGGTTTGAATTTACACAAGTAATTACAATGAAAAATAATTATGCTTCAATTGCTTCAGAAAGGCCATAAATCACCCCAGAGAGATTTGCGTGCCTGACGATGTAGCACAGGATTCTTACTCTGAGTGATGACAATACGTTCAAACGAGCCCTCTGAGCCATTCTGATTCGTTGATCTGCACACGTCCAGATTAACTTGTCTGCCTCTCCGAACAGGCGCGAAGATTATCCTTCCCCAGCCGCCACCAAGATCGGCATTGCCTGTTTGTTCTTGCTCTTCTTCCTCATCTTCACCATAGTCATCAGTGGTGTCGGTTTCAGAGGCATCAGACTCATATTTTAGTCGTTTTTGTTTTTCTTCATTGAAAGGAACAAGGCTAGCTTGATCTCGCTCAACCATGTCCTCTGTCAAGGTAAAATACCAAATGATGTGAAATGAAATGGACATCATATTCTTCTAAAATGGAAAAATTTACGCATTTGCAATTGTTTTTGTCAAAACAAACAAACAAACAAGAGAGTAAATTCTTCATATTTTCAACAGAAACGAGTTGTTTGAATTATTGAAATATACCGTAGTCAATCTCAAGATCTTCTGTATTTCTTTTAGCATGCTGCTCCTTTAAAGTCTCGAATTCTACACCTTCAAGAGGCCAGGATGCCCTATTCAAATGAAGCAAAATGTTGCATCATATCAAAATATTCACTTACCACAATCAAAGACTGGATAATGAACTTTTTCATGCTCAAAATAATCTCCAAACGAATAAAAGAAATCAATGATATGAAAAGAATAAAATACTTGTGAATACCAACCTTGGTCGCTGTCCTCGTCTGAAAGCAACAAAGGAAAATTTCTCGTCTTCAAAGCCACGCAATGGCCCACGCTTGGCAGACTGCAATGGGAAAATTAAGGGCAGTATTAATGACAAATTTCCTTATTTATTACTCCTTAAAGAAGGAGAGACAGATAAAAATGGAAGCTCTCTTCCAACATCCTAGACATATGAATTAGTGAAAATGCAACTGCAGAGTCTAAAGGACAAACCTTGTATGCACGTTGTGAGGTTGTCCTCTGCAAACGCTGAACAAAATGACAATATTTTCCAGATTTTTCCAAAGGACAAGCCCCATCATGAGCACACTGCAATATTTGTATTGTCAGGGGGGAAACTATAACATAGAGGAAAGAAATGGAAAAGGCATCAAATTTGCCCATACTTTAACCTCAAATGACATAAAAACTAAGGGAAAAGGACATACTCACAGGAGCAACTATAAATGCACCACTTTTGACAGAGACCAGATCCTTGCAAGCTTCATTATTTTGTGTTCCAGATTTACGAGATTTCTGAATTAATAAATAGTTCAATAAATGGCATGAGAAAGAAAATCCTAAATTAGAAACAGAAAATATTTTTCATAAATATTAACAGGCACAGCTACAAAAACAAAAAAAATGAAAAAAGACATACTCTTTTCTCCATCCATAATATATGAGACCGCATCTGTGATATGATATTAGATCCATGTGGTGTTCCTGGTTCTATTAAGACCTGCTCAAAACATGAGTTTTCAAAAAAAATTATAGCAATGAATGTATTCTGAATGCGTCTCCCTCCCTCTCAACAATCGAAATTCATGAAGAATGTGTGCATACACACACTAAGACAGCATCAATTACAAGAATGAAATCATACCAAAACATCTTGCGTAAGATCCCAAAGCTGGCGCACTATAGTAATCCGGTCTTGCAGTGATGGTATCTCCCCAAGTACATAAGACTTCAAAGCAAAACGCATTTAGGACTAGTTAGTAACAATAAAAAGATTAAAAAAAAGCCTGCATTATGCACTGGAGGGATGCAGCAGAACACAGAACATCATACATGCATGTGAATGCGATTATTAAAAGTGTGGAATACAACTCACAGCAATTACAAGGTCGTGTTTCCTTTCTGACTTGTTGATATCTTTACTCAATGCTTGAAGACTATTATAGCTATGAATAAGTGGCAAATCCTTCAAACCTAAAAATAAGTATAGCATACTAGTCAGAATTTAGCTGAACAGGTGTTTCTCAATAAAGAAAAGGGAAGAAAAAACCAGCCCATTAAAAACTCAAAGGTACAAAACAAACAAAAGGTGAATGCCATAATATGTTGAAAGTAATTTATAAGCCAACAAATTCATCCGTCCAAAATGATTACTCAGATCTGAAAGGTGTTAGAATTATGAAGACTAGTGCATAACATACTTGCAAAAAGTCACAAACTTCATGCAGCTCCGACCAATCAATTGTTTGAAAGCAAAGTTATTGGGAAGAGACTATTATGCCTCACAAAGCAACTGAGCAGCAGAAAACTACATAAGAATTGCAAATGATCTATCTTTTGATACATCCGACAGTATCCATGAAAATGAAAGGGTTTTTCAAATTCCTGACAATCCAATATATAAGAATGAAAAAAAAGATTAAGCTTTACAATGTTAACCAGCATTTTAACGAATTCAATTCTGCCTAACACAAAAATTGCTTCCTTCAATATATATATATACTAACTATTCAAAACAGGGAAGCCGGCAAATTACCTTGAATAAGGCTCCGACCAGCCCGTTGCATTGACTGTGATGGCTCTACTAAGTTCACCTTCTCCACTGACTTTGGCCATACTTGTCGGGTTGCCCTACAAAATTCCGAATAAAAATAGTTACAATTCATCAAATTACTTCATTAGCTGCAAATTACCAAACAATATCTCACCAGAAAGCGGATCCAGTACCAGCTCCAAAATCCAATACTTTTGCTGGAGAAAAATCCGGTAACCTCCTACTAACCTAATTAACGAAAATAAAATAAAAAGATTGAATCTTTTTTCAGGAAAACATTAAATGAAACATAGAATCTTCGATCAAAATAAAAAGTATACTTCACTAAGAACTCTGTAACAAGCTGAGTAAACCGCTGGCATTCTCGAAGCTACATAAGCAACTGTTTCATCATCCGCGTACTTGAAGCCAATATCACCATAAGCGCTCTTAATTTTCCACCGCTTGGAGCGTTCCATAGACTTGAATGGATCTTCGACAAGTTCCTTCGATGTTGTGGCTGTAAGCATCAGATTCACGTCTTTGATTTCGCTGAAAGATTCCGATAATCTCAAAACCTTCCTCTTCATGTGAGGTTCTTCTTGCTCTGCAAATGAAATAGAAACCTAATTTCAATACATATGTACATATAGAACAAATTGGAGGGAGAAATGAGAATTACTTACCTCTGATATATCGTTTGATCGCGCGACGGAGGCTGACGGGGACGATTAGACAGCCCTGAGACTGTTTGGCAGCTGATAAAAGTGTTTCTGAAGAGAGTAATTTTTTAGTGGTTTCAGGGATTAGGCTCGCCATTGCTGGCGGAGGATGAGGAGGAAGACGGTGATGCGATGAGGGAGCTAAGAGGTTGTAGTGTTCCTCCCCCCTCTCCAGTGACTTCGTCTTGAGAGGTTTAGGGTTTAAGCCTTTTAGGGCTGATAAGGTGCTCCAAAGATTGAAGGCCCATAAAAGCCCAATATGTCCCAGTCTTTGAGCCCAAAATACTCTCCATCTCTTACTCTTTGCAGTTTTTTTAGCAGAGATTTTTTCCATTTTCATTAAACAGAATATATAAGGGTACAATAAATAGTTTGAAAAAATTAAGCTTTAAAACACCAAATTCATATAAGATTAATATTAAACAACTCTTAAGCTTACATAAGATAACAGATAAAATAATCTTAACATTTTTAGAGCTTTGTATATTCTCCACAGTTGAACTAGAAGCTTAGATCTTGCAAGCGGATGTACTTTTTAATTTGTTGAGTCCACAAGCATGAAGAATGATATTCTTCTTAAAGACACCTACTAGATTCATATCCCCAAAACTACAGATATGAGGAAGTCAAAATTATATCTAGATCTAATTTTGACAAATGAGGGATAAACCCAAACTAGCAACTACAAATAGGAAAATATCATTATTAATGACAAAGAAATAAAACTAAAAACGAAAAAGGAAAAAGATGGGGTTACTACCGATAGAAAACCACTGGCAGCGGCCTTGAAGGTTGCAAATAAAGGCTTGTAAAAAAAAAGTCCAAAGAGAATAGAAAAAAGAGAGACGAAAAAAATTAGCTGATTTTCCCTTACTCTTTGCATCGGTTATATGAAGATTTAGGCACACAAATAAAACACATAGGAAAAGAGCTAAATTGAAAAAAAAAAAAATGGAAACTAGGGTCAAATAGAGCTTTTCAAGTAACCAAATTGCAAAAAATAGCCAAAAAAAAAGTCATATGGGTATCTAACAAGATTCCAGTCGCCCTAGATTTTTTTCTGGTGACTATCCGATGATGACAATTTCCAACAAGCAACATGATTTTTCGGCGAGCTTCAAAAATGGCAGCCCTCACATTTTCCAGCCACTTCTATTTTAGGTACTTGGGGAATCATCCTTAATAGACAAAATATTCCTATTATGTCAATGTCAATTGAATAAATGTTATTAGATGTGAGTTGAACTTTTTGGCATTTTTCGTTTCTTTGGATGATATGACAGTTCAATGGAATCAGCTTGGAAACTGAACAGTCACTTGATGGATTCCATTTTTCAGGAGAAAAGATAGGGTTTCCAGTTGGCTTCAATTGAGAATTTAAACGGTCTCTGACCATCCACTGTTGAAGATGAAGGTATCGGGAGACTTGCCATCGTCTTGTCGACCGGTACCATCTTTTCATTCGTTGGCTGCAATTTGGCGGAGGCACCCCGATAGAGGGCGGCGTCGATCGTCTTCTTCAGCTACCTATTCTTCTTCTTCTTCTTCTTTTTTTAAAGTAAATGGCCAAAAATTAACTTAAAATTAAAAGCATCCAGTTTAGCTTTTCAAAGGGAACAAAAACCTTAACCATTTTCAAATAAACCCCTTTGCAGTTTGCACTATTATTTTCTACTTTAAACTTCTACGTTTACTAATTTTATTTATTTATCCAACTTTTTTACACCAATCCGGATTTACGTCGAGTAAAACTCTTAGGGATGGTGTAACTCTCTATTGAATTTTAATGTAGCTGCATTTCTAATCCTGAACTCTAGACATTTGGTTAAGTTAGTTGATTTATGCATTTGATGATAGGTTTGTTATATATTCATCTAGTTTCATATGATGAATTTTTTACCAAAATTAAAAGAGAGGGAAGATGACGATCGAAATGCATAGGTAAGGAGAACAAGTCATTCACCACTTAAATCAATACTTCCTTGACTTTAGTTTGTTTGATGTAATCAACTTTTTCACAAGTAAAATTTCCTTAATGTGAAAAGCAAAAAATTCAAAAAATATAATTCATGGCTATTTAAAATGCAAATAACTTCATTTCGAAATTATACTTTTAATTTAATTATAATTAAATTTAATTACAATTAACTTTGTCATGTTTTGGCATCCTATA
>CATIWJ010208003.1:0-27641 GCA_949640765.1 Croton laevigatus | reverse complement strand
AATTATGTTATGATGATGTGAAATCCTACGACTAGAGAGTGTCGTGTTCTTCCAAATCCTGAGAATCATAATCACTTTGAATTATGCTTTTATGGATTTGGTTATGATTCTGCTACAGATGATTATAAAGTGATACAATTTGGGAACCGCGCAGATGAAAAAGTAAGATTTGTTTTTCCTTTGAAATCTATTACTCTGCGAGAAAATAAAAATATTCCAAATTTGATATTATTGGTTCCTGTCAAGCTGGGATATTCATCCACGGAGCTCTTCATTGGATAGCAAAATTGGAAAATAATTGAAAGACTATTCTTGGATTTGACTTGGCAGAAGAGAAAATTTTCCTAATGCAACTTGCTCCTGGTTACAACGAAAGAGACGAGTTGAGCATAAATGTTTTACGAGGATCTCTTTGCTTATTATAGAGAATTTTTGAGGAAAATTATTTTCGGGTTTGGATTAGTCGGTGGAGGAGCAAAGGAATACATGGATTTAGTTATAGTCGATCGAGGTGGCGGAGGTTGTGGGGCTGGGTGGGTAAATGAAGAAGATGAAGAAATTGTTTATAGAAAATAATAAAATAAATAATTAATAAATTAATTTCAAAACTAATCCCTTAATTTTTCCGTTTTTTAAAAGAGCCTGTAAAAATTACATTTTGATCCTTTAACCGTCATTTTAACAGAAAAAATTGACAAAAGGAGGTTATTGTTGACGGAAAAATAAATGAGGGAGATTTTTGTCCGAAAAATAAAAGACAGGGAGGAAAATGTAGAAATAGGTAAAACATAGGGAGAAAATTGTAAATTTCCCTTTTTTTTATATGAATAGTTATATATTTCTTTTGTAACTGATAAAATATCTCTTTTATGTTTTAGGGAAAAAAGGACTAAGGAAATTATATAAACTAAATACAAAATTTAGGTTTTTGAAATCAAAAAAAGTAATAAGTTACAAAATTTAGGTTTTTGATTAGAGTTGTGCATGGTTTATGGGAGTTATGTACCGAAACCAATAATCGAATCGAGCGAAAATTGAAATTAGTAAAAAAACTTTAAAGGAACTGGGACCGGAATAAAAAATTTTAAGAATACGAGTCTGGTTCCTCATTAAAACGTGAACTGGAATATAAAATCGGAACCGAATCGAAGTCGGGTCCAGTTCCGATTAAAAATTTTAAAAGAATCGGTGCATTTATGCTGGTTTTGATTCTTAATAGGAACTGATACAAAACGAAAAATATTCACCCTTAGTTTATTAGATCAAACGAATGATATACCATTATTTGGATACATATATGAAAAAGGAGACATAATTTTATAAACAAATTATTATTGACTTAAATAATTAAATGGTATGCTATTTACTTCAATAAATTCAAAAACTGCTATTTACAATTAAAGTTTTTCGAAAGATATAGTTTCAATTGAAATTCAAAAACTGCTATTTATTTCTTTTTTGAATATTTATTTCATACAATACAACTCACGGATTCTGAATGAGCGTAGCAGTGTTGGGAAAAAAAACATATTCTTTCCCAAATTGCAGACGAAGGGCGTTTGAGTAAATTGCAGTCACATTCATCATATGGGAATTTTTAAATTCCAAAAATCCATTATAAAAGTATCAACACCATTACCATGCTTCTTCGAAAAAGCAGAGCCATACAGATCAAAAGAAAAGACTGACATGTCCACATCCAAATTCTTTAACTGACTTTGGAAGATTTGAACTTTACTTTCCCGCAGAACTAAAGAATTTTCTTTGCGGGGTTTTGCTTTGTCTTCAAGCCAACTTTGTCGCCTAATACTACTACTTCTACTCCTTTTCAAAGAGGTTCACTTCTTTTCCTTTTCCCTTTATTTCCTCCCATGGCATCGTGGGTATGGACTTTTGTCCCTGTTTTGCATTTTTGTTTCATGGGCAAATTTTTATGGTTTCTGTATGATTTTGCAGTTCCGCATTATTTTAATCTATGGATACATACTGATACTATATAGTAGTAATTTTGTTTTTTCTTACTGTGTACAGTGAGTGCTTGCTTGTTTTAGCGAGTGGGGTTATTTTATGAGAATTAATCCAATTTTAATTTTAGCGAGTGGGTTTTAAAGGCGATATGTCATCTGTAGTGGGTGGGTGAGCAAGTGCATATTTTGCGGTATGCGGTTATTTCCATTAACTTCTTCTTCTCTCTGTGTCGCTCCTCCGCTAGTTATGGCATTAATTTTAGCAGTTGGGAAGAAACATAGAAAGTCTCAGGCTCATGAAATCTGCATTCATTATTTGTGTTGTGTAGTAAAAGACTCTTCTCTTTTGTTCGAAGTAATCAGTGTTGTGAGTAATTAGGAACGGTAAAATTTCAAACTTTCTGTTGGTTCCCTTTAATTAATTTCATCCATATGTTGACTTTAGGTTCACCATTTTGTAGGGTCCAGAAGTAAATTGTAAAGAAACTGACAAAATCTTCAGTTTGGAGTAGAATTTTGAACTCCAGGAGACTGCAATGGAGGAAAAACCATTCCCCGCATGGTCATGGTCTGTTGAGCAGTGTGTGAAAGAGTACAATGTGAAGCCGGATAAGGGTTTAAGTTCATATGATGTGGAGAAGCGGCGTGAGAGGTATGGATGGAATGAACTTGCTAAGGAAAAGGGTAAGCCCTTATGGCGACTTGTATTGGAACAATTTGATGATATGCTTGTAAAAATTCTGTTGGTTGCTGCTTTTATATCTTTTATACTAGCTTATTTGCATGGAAGTGAATCTGAGGGGGAGTCTGGTTTTGAGGCTTATGTGGAACCATTTGTGATAGTATTGATTTTAGTTCTTAATGCTATTGTTGGGGTGTGGCAAGAGAGCAATGCTGAAAGGGCACTTGAAGCACTCAAGGAGATGCAATGTGAATTTTGTAAGGTTCTAAGAGATGGGTATTGGTTACCTAATTTGCCAGCAAGAGACCTTGTTCCAGGGGATATTGTGGAGTTACGAGTTGGGAATAAAGTGCCTGCTGATATGAGAGTTGCTGCTCTAAAGACATCCACTTTGAGGGTTGAGCAGAGCTCATTGACTGGTGAGGCTATGCCTGTTTTGAAAGGCACTACTCCTATATTCTTGGATGACTGTGAATTGCAGGCCAAGGAAAATATGGTTTTTGCAGGTACAACTGTTGTGAATGGGAGCTGTATTTGTATTGTTACAAGTATTGGGATGACAACTGAGATTGGAAAGATACAGAAGCAAATACATGAAGCTTCTTTGGAAGAACATGATACACCTTTGAAGAAGAAACTGGATGAATTTGGTGGCAGGCTTACAACTGCAATTGGGCTGGTTTGCCTTACTGTTTGGATCATAAATTACCAAAATTTCCTTTTATGGGATACTGTGGATGGATGGCCTGCAAATATCCGGTTTTCTTTTGAGAAATGCACTTACTATTTCAAAATTGCTGTTGCTCTCGCTGTAGCTGCAATTCCTGAAGGCCTTCCTGCTGTAATCACGACTTGTTTAGCTCTGGGCACCAGGAAAATGGCACAAAAGAATGCAATTGTTAGAAAACTTCCAAGTGTGGAGACCCTGGGATGTACAACTGTGATTTGTTCAGATAAAACTGGGACTTTGACTACAAACCAGATGTCTGTATCAGAATTCTTCACTTTGGGTGGGAAAACTACCACTTCCAGAAATTTTCAGGTTGAAGGGACAACTTATAATCCAAAGGATGGGGTAATAGTTGACTGGACTTGCTACAATATGGATGCAAATTTACAAGCTGTTGCAGAAATATGTGCTCTTTGTAATGATGCCGGGATATTTTGTGATGGACGTTTGTTCCGAGCTACTGGCTTGCCCACTGAGGCAGCTCTCAAGGTTTTGGTGGAGAAGATGGGAGTCCCGGATGCCAAGGCAAGAAATAAAATTAGGGATGCTGAAATTGCTGCAAGCTATTTGATTGACCGCAGCACATTAAAGTTAGGTAAGCTTTAAGCATAAACAGTACATTTAATTTTGGAGACAACTGCAGGAAGTTTTTTGGCTTTCCATCTTATTAATTTATTCTAAGTGCAGGAAGTTGCGAATGGTGGTCACAGAGATCAAAAAGGGTTGCAACACTGGAGTTTGATCGCATTAGGAAGTCAATGAGTGTTATTGTTAGGGAGCCCGATGGAAGCAATCGGCTTCTTGTGAAGGTGATACTCATGGTGCTTTAATGAAATTAACTTTGTTTTAAGAAAAGAAAAAAGTAGAAATAGAAGACTTGATCCATTATCTTCTTTCCTGTTTTGTCTGGAAACTTGAATTAGGCAATTAAAATCTAAACCTACTGAACTTTAGATGATGCTATGGCATGTTATATCCCATTATTAATGCATGACGTGCTACACAGAATTCTGATCCAAATCTTACTAAGGTACGCGGTTCCTGTGATCGGTTTATTCTCATGGGAAAATAGTTGGATGATGGTAGAAGATATTCTAATTCTTGTACCTTGCCAACTAAAATCAATACAGCAATGCTTGGTTGACTTTTTATCTAGTGAAATTGACTTTAGAGGTGGTTTTCTGTTGTTGATTTTCCACCTTGTGTATTTCACTGCTGATATGTTGGTGCGGCGGGATAATGTATTGTTAGCTGCTTTTATCATAGTGATTCACTGATTTGGTGAATGTTGTCATGGTTCATAGCATTACTTGTTGAATATTCTCTTCTGCAAATTCTTGGAGAGGATTAATGTGACTTTTGGGATCTGCAGGGAGCTGTTGAAAGCTTATTGGAGCGCAGTTCACATGTGCAGCTGGCAGATGGATCACTTGTTCCCATTGATGAAACTTGTAGGCAACTTTTGCATTCGAAACTCTTGGAGATGAGCTCTAAAGGATTGAGGTGCTTGGGATTGGCTTATAAGGATGAACTGGGAGAATTTTCGGACTACCATCCGGACAATCATCCTTCCCACAAGAAGTTGCTTGATCCAGCTTCCTACTTCCCCATTGAAAGTGATTTAATTTTTGTAGGGGTTGTTGGTCTAAGGGTGAGTATATGTTTCCAAGTTTCTCGTTCGCATCAATTAACTAAACATCAGGCTATTGTAAACTAAGCAAAGCTGACTATGAGCAGGATCCCCCTCGTGATGAAGTTCATAAAGCAATTGAGGACTGCAGAGATGCCGGTATCAGAGTTATGGTGATAACTGGAGATAACAAATCTACAGCTGAAGCCATCTGTAAAGAAATCAAGTTATTTTACCAAGATGAAGATCTCAAAGGAAGAAGTTTTACCGGCAAAGAGTTTATGGCTTTCTCTCATTCACAGCAAATGGAAATTTTGTCTAGGCCAGGAGGAAAGGTGTTCTCGCGTGCTGAGCCCAGACATAAGCAGGAAATTGTACGGTTGCTGAAGGAGATGGGTGAAATTGTTGCGATGACTGGAGATGGTGTGAATGATGCCCCTGCTCTTAAACTTGCTGATATTGGAATTGCCATGGGAATAACAGGGACTGAGGTAGAATAGCTGAACTTTTTTTCTCTAAATTTTCTGAGGGGAGAAAATCTGTGCCCTTGCATGTGCTGCTAAGGGCTTTTATATGCAGAAAAGCTTACAGATGGAGAAGTTTCATGGAAACATCACAAATTTTGGCCAAATGCATACTTATGACATGGCATTTCAATTAGCCTTGCATGTTTTCTTTTGTAGGTGGCCAAGGAAGCTTCAGACATGGTCTTAGCTGATGATAATTTTAGTACCATTGTTGCAGCTGTTGCCGAGGGCCGCTCAATTTATAACAACATGAAAGCTTTCATTAGGTACATCATGTTATTCCTTTCCTTTTCGCAAATATTCTATATCCTTGGGAGCAGTAACTCAAACAGAAGCCTTTTATGCTCCTCCATCTGCAGGTACATGATATCATCTAATGTGGGAGAGGTAATATCCATATTTTTGACTGCTGCATTGGGTATACCAGAGTGCTTGATTCCTGTGCAGCTTTTATGGGTAAATTTGGTGACCGATGGCCCACCTGCAACAGCTCTCGGTTTTAACCCTGCTGACATTGACATAATGATGAAACCTCCTCGAAAAAGCAACGATCCTCTGATAAATTCTTGGGTTCTCTTCCGTTATTTGGTACTGTTTAACCGAGTCCTGTGGAAAACATTCTGCTGGTTTATGTTTTTACTCTGATTGTTTATATTTTTTTGGCAATACAGGTTATCGGTTCTTATGTAGGCATAGCAACAGTTGGAATCTTCGTCTTGTGGTACACTCAAGCTTCTTTCCTGGGTATCAATCTGGTAAGCGACGGTCATACACTCATAGAACTATCTCAGCTTCGCAGTTGGGGAGAATGTCCAAAATGGTCAAATTTTACTGCAACTCCTTACTCCATTTCTGGAGGAGGCATGATAACATTTTCAAACCCCTGTGACTATTTCTCTGTGGGAAAAGTGAAGGCAATGACTCTTTCGCTCTCTGTACTGGTAGCAATTGAGATGTTCAATTCTCTGAATGCACTTTCTGAAGACAATAGCTTGGCCACAATGCCACCTTTGACGAATCCTTGGCTTTTAGTTGCTATGTCTGTCTCATTTGGACTCCATTGCCTCATACTCTACATTCCATTCCTGGCAAATGTGTTCGGCATTGTCCCATTGAGCTCAAGTGAGTGGCTTCTAGTCATTGTGTTTTCAGCTCCTGTGATTCTCATTGATGAGATTCTTAAATATGTGGGAAGAAGAGGAAGGTACCGAAAAAAGGTGAAGATGGCATAAAGTTGACACTTAACAGTATAATTTACTTGTGTTTACTGTCATATCTTAGTTTTACTGTTACTATGGTGATCTTTGTGAATGTAAATATAAAGTCCATTTAGTGTTTGCTATTGGATCTTCTTGTCTTGCTGATAAGACCAATAGTACAAATGCAAATGCCATGTTTTCTTCTCCCTCCTCTTCTTGTTCCTTCTTTTTCCCTTTTTTGAAGTAAATATAAAGAATACTATACTTGCTTGGAGATAATTTTCAGTAAATCTAAAATAAAAGCTGAGTCAAACCTGATGATACTAAAGATCATTCAGTAATCTTTTCAGATTACATTTCAATTCACTTTAATGGAATGGAATGTAACCTGGACGCCTTTTTTTACATAATCTTTGTACTAAAATACATTTGATTAAATCACATCTGGACTGTCGGAGATTAAACAAAATTCTTCGAGTCCATGTTCAAAAATATCTGAGTTTCGCTGCTTCATCTTAGCTGAAATTTCACTCAATAATGTATAAATTTCCTCGGACCTGGGGTGAGATGAATCATCCACAATGAACTTGTGAATTTCACCTTCTCCTTCTATAAAACTATATCCTGCTGCTTTAGTAATCCGGCCACCCTTCATCAGCTTTCTAAGCTTTGCAACCCCATCCCATCTTCCTGCTGTCGCATAAATATTAGAAAGGATTACATAGTTTCCTGGATTCCATGGCTCTAGTTTAAAGAGCGAATCTGCTGCTATTTCTGCTAGCTCAACATTTTTATGGAAACTGCAAGCACCTAGTAGTGCTCCCCATATTACAGAATCTGGTTTCATTGGCATACTCTTTATAATATCATAAGCTTCTTGTAGTTCTCCGGCACGCCCTAATAGATCAACCATGCAGCCATAATGCTGCAATTTTGGTGAAATCCTGAACTCTTTTTTCATTGTTTGAAGAAGTTGCCGCCCCTTTTCAACCATGCCTCCATGAGTGCATGCCAGGAGAAGTCCTACAAATGTTACGTCATCAGGTGCAGTTACTTCTCTCTGCAGTATTAGGCGATTAAAATAAATTTAAAATATGTTAGAACATTAAAAATTAGCTAGCATGAACTAAAATAAAGAAAAGGACTAGCAAAGAACAGAGCTTTTACCATCATTTGGTTATAAAGTTGCAAGGCATCCTCACTTCTTCCATGGATAGCCAAGCCCATGATCATTGAATTCCAAGAGCACAAGTTTCTCTTCTTGCCAATAATATCATCAAAGACATGGCTTGCCTTATCAATTTTACCACACCTTGCATACATGTCTAATAAGGCATTGCTCACATATACATTTCTCAAGAGCCCATTTTCTCTGGCATATACTTCAAGCCTCTCCCCTACTTCCAATGCCCCAAGATTAGTACATGCTGGAAGCACACTTGCAAGAGTTACTTGGTTTGGCATTAAGCCTTTCTCCTTCTCCATATCCAGAAACATTTCTAACGCCTTAGAGTACTGTCCATTATGCGAGTACCCAGATATAATTGCAGTCCATGAAACCACATTCCTACAAGGCATCCGTCTAAACATTTCTAACGCTTCCTCCATATTACCCCGCCTTGTATAACCTGTAATTAACGCATTCCAAGTGGGTATATCTTTAACAGCCATTTCTTCGAACACTTGGCGTGCTGATCCTAACATGCCCAATTTAGCATACATATCAATTAAAGCTGTTAAGGCAAAGATATCAATCTCAAAACCAGATTTTAAAAAATGGGTGTGAAGGATTTGGCCATGGAGGCATGAGGAAAAGCTGGCAAAAGCAGCAAAGAGGAAAGTGAAGCTGTGTTCGTTTGGTAGGCAGTTCGTGAAGCGCATTTGGGAGTAAAGAGAGAGGCATTGGTAAGGTTGGTTTTGAAAAGAGTAGGCTTGAATGAGCTTGTTGTAGAGAAAGATAGTTGGGCTGGGAATGAGGTTGAACAACTTGTGGGCGTAATGGATGTTTGGGATTTTGAGGACTTCTTCTATGAGGGTTGTAGTGTGGTCTATGCAATTTCGAAGATTGTAGGCGTGGATTTGTTTTAATCGGTTCATTTCAGAGCCATCTTTTCATGGTGCTGGTTCAAACTTAAAGACCAACCACTTCGCCAAAATTCAAAAAGAGTATTATAGATTATTTAACCTTGCATTTAAAATTTGGACTAGGAGGAATTTTTTTTTTCCCTTTAATTACTCCCAAGATAGTTTGAACTGGGACCTCTGGCCTTTGGTGACATTACCTCGCCATCAGATCACCACCCTTGAGTTGGACCAGGAGGAATTATTAGTTGTTTACAGGGTGTTCATTCATTAAAAGGAAGAAAATTTTTTATAAATAAATTTTTTTTTACGATTTAACGAATTAATTATTTTTTACAAATTCTTTAATTTAACGAATAATCTTTTTATTTAATGAATTTAATATTTTTAACGAAATTTTATAAAAAATCAGAAAAAAATGCAGCAAAAAGAAATTCACAAAATTTCTTCAAATCTCTATAAATATTATCCGTTGATGAATAACTTCATAACAAAATAAGAAATCTTTCATTTATGAAAAGGCAGAAAGAGAGGAAAAAAGAGGGTTCTAGATTTATTTTGATTTTAAACGTCTAATACGTTAATTTGAGGTAAATTTTTCTTTTAGCGAAAATTTCACGAATTTTTTTATGAATTAGAAATATTTTTTAACGACCCAAATTTTACGAATTTCACGATTTAACATTTTCATTTGAACACCCCTAGTTGTTTGCTAAACATTTAGTAGTGCCGTTTAACGAGTAATAATACAATTTTTTTTTTTCCCTGAAGAACAAGTAATAATCCAATTGTAACTAACTAGTTAGATTTCCAAGCGACTCTAGATCACATAAAAGAGCCTAAACCATAGTTCTCTGAAGTTGAGTCGCCCAATTTCAAAACCCAAGTGGTTTTGGTGTTTCTGTGTTCCACCAAAAATTGGCTGCTGGATTCATGGGGGAATTTGTATTGTTGAATTATCATTTAGTCTCTTGAAGAAGGCTGATGCGGTAAGGCCCCTCCTGAATCTTCTTGGAAATCCGGATCTTGGAGTCTCTGAGGCTGCTTTCGATGCACTAGTGACTCTAATAGAAGCTGAAAGACTTCAAAGTGGCTGCAATGAAGCAAATGTCATACTGTGGACAATAAGATTTCTAAGTTCTTCATCTACCACGTTTCTAAGTGGTCATGCCTAAAGAAAAGAAGCTCGGAAATGCCTGTGGAAGTACATGAAGTAGAATCTAAAGAAGACTCTGAAGAAAAATGATGAGTTCATTACACTGCTCTCACAATTGAAAAACTTTATTTTCCTGCATTTAAATTTTCATGCTGAACAACTGGGTTGTCTAACAAGTAATAATACTGTAACTGTAAGAATTCAAAATTCAACATCTTTATTGATAAAAGAATAATACCATGTCCATATGCTTTCAAATCTCTGAATATAAAGTTACAAATTCAGGAATTTTGACTTCATTGCAAAATATTTGTTCTTGGTTTAGTCTTACAGGCAAAAAGAACACAAATGTCAAGATTGTGACCAAAGAATGCAATTCTAACTTGAAAAAGAATATATAATCCAAGTGTAACTAACTAGTCAGATAATGGTGGCTTTCGGCGATTTGTTCTTCCCCCATACAGACAAATGAATAGCATATTGGACTTCAACTGTACATAGAAATTACAAGTGGCATTTAATATCAGCCACCACAGAACTCCTCTCTTGAACAGTTCCCTGTACAAAAACAGGGGTAGAAAATCCTTTGACCCCAGTGATTCCACAGTTCAATTTTTTCCAGCAAAAGAGAGAATATACAAATATTGCACCTCTGCCCTTAGTTATGAATGTCTAATCTCATGCTTGCTCATAAAAATCTTGCACTTGGTTCACCATTACTGCATACCTAAAACATTCATATGAGAATAATGCAGAGTCGGTATCTTATTGGTGTGAGTGAAGCCTCCGAATGATGTTGAACTGATGATCATCTTTTAGATAACCAAGTTGCTCAAGACCAAATAAAAGAACCGAAGCCATTGCATTTCTTTAGAAGTATGAAGACTGATCATGAAGAACATTCAAGTGAGCAAGTATTCGGGCTGACAATGACTTCATACTACCATTTCCCCTTTGCGTTAAGTCAACTAACGGCATTTGAGCAGAGGACCCATACTTCACTTTGTACTCTTGCAGTCGGAATATCCTCTCCAAAGCATTTAGCGCTTTTTCCTGCAATGTGGGAGAAGAAGAACTGAGAAATCTTATTATCAATGGTATGGCATTTGCTTCAGCGAGCACCTTGCAGCCACTTTGAAGGCTTTCAGCTTCAGTTAGAGTCAGCAGTGCATCTAAAGCAGCCTCAGAGACTCTAGGATCTGGATCTTCAAGAAGCTTCACAAGGGGTCTTACCGCTTCAGACTCCAAAAGACAAAATGATGATTGAACGGTACACATTCCACCATGAATCCTGCAGCCAGTTTCAGGTGGAACAGAGAAACACCAAAACCCCTTGGGTTTTGAAATTGGACGACTCAAATTCAAAGAACTTTTTGAAAGATGAGCAAGAGAGACAGCAGCATTTTTCTTTGTTAATGAGGTACCATAGTCCAACAACTGGACTAATATAGGAATGATGCCAGCTTCTGCAGCTTTCTTTTGCCATTCCAAGTTTGATGGAACAGTGAAACGACACAAGGCCCCAACGGAATTTTCGACTAAATGGTTTTCATGGGATTTGTTCTGCCTGCTATTTGAAAGAAATTTAACAATTATTGGAAGTGCCCCTGCATCTAGAAGCCACTGGTTAATCTGGAGATTTTGTGGGAGGTAAGCAATAATGCCCATTGCAGAAACAATCTCTTCCTTGTCATTAGAAGATTGGATGATTTGGAGCAAGGTCTTGATGCAATTCTGCTGCACATGCTCCAGGATGATTGCTTCATCGCCATCTTCTATCAAGCAACAGAAAAGCCTTACAGCATTTGCTCGCACATCTTGATCCTCATGTCCACACAACTGAACCAAAACTTGCACAGCTGAGCACTGAGCACAATTAACCAAGTTAGTGTCATGATGATATCCGATAAAAATGGTTTATGCAGAAAATTCAATAACCAAGACGCAAAAAAAAGTGCAAGATCAAGAAAGCTGCGTAACTAGGAAAACAACAACTACAATTCACTAAAATAAGAAGCAATGAGGAAAATAAAATACTTCATGGATATTAGCATCAGGGTTGAGAAGTAGAGAAGTAATTTGCCTTATATTACAGCAAATGATTTGCTAGGTCTTGTAATAGCAGCCTTACCCAAACTTTTACTACTAGTAGTTGAATGACTTTCTACAATTGAAATCCTTGAATGGTTAATCCTTGATAAACCTGAAGGTCAGATCATACTATGTGACCGACTCACAGTGATTCCCTCCAGTCAAGTTTTATGAGATTTACCCAATTCCCAACTGTTTCCCTACCAATAGTATCTATATTGCGCTTTAAGATATTTCACATTAGACTACATCTCAAGGAAAATATCTGTTTTCGCATCTTTAGAATATTCCTACTGCATGCATTATCATATATGTAACCTTTGTATTAATGGCATATATGTAAGTTATCAGTTCAGGGGAACAGCATTTGGTTAAATTCCTATGAAAATAGATCATACCTCAGTCAATTTAGCCTTGATATTTGATTCTGAGGGGGATTGACATAATGCATAGAAGATCCTTAGAACATTTTGCTGCACCACAGGCCCCGCCAAATTTATCAAAGAGAAGAGCATCAAAACATCATCTTCAGATTCTAATAATGAAATTGGTGTTGAGCTGGATCCTTGGGACACTGTTGATTCGGCCAGGTGCAAAATCGTGGCAGACACTTGTTCACGCAGACCTGAAGATAATGAAATGTGCCGGAAAAGAAGGTCAAGTAATGGGCGTACTGCACCTTGTCTGATTATCTGCAGGCCATTTGCTGGTAAACTTGAAATGTTCCGAAGAGCCTTGATGGCCAACATTTTCATCTCTGCATTACCATCTGAAACTACCTGGAGGAGTGGATCCAGCACACCTCCTTCAAATAAACATGCTTTATTGTGGTCAGTTAATTCCATATCTGCTAAAGTTGACACCATGATCATTTTCATATCTTCTGGCCCTACAAAATCAAATAAGAAGTCCTTTTAGAAATATAAATATGCCTGCAGAACAATTACAAACTCTTAACCTATAACATGCATCCATTTTCAAGTGGTTGGCAGAACCAATTTATACCCAGGGTGCTAACTGAAGAGATCTACAGAATGTCATGTTAGCTTGTTTCATACTTCTATGACATCTAGAATTTATCAATAGACCAATAAAATGCATTATCTTTGAGAGCTGCATATCTCACCATAATTAAGTAGGATTGATTCAGTTACTTATGTCACTAGGCAATGATGCGTAGTTTACTAGGGCTTGAAAAAACTATATCAGAAGGAACAAGTACCATCTTCCACCAGAAAAAGGAAAATCATAAACGGACAAGTATAAACAAACTACATCAGAATAACTTGTTAATGAAAATAAAATTTCTTGTCACATGCTAGAAAATCACCTGCAGACAAAGAGTGCAGCAAATGTTTGAAGTAATTTGCCTTTGCCATTTGTATGACATTCTCAGCAGAGAAGGAGAGATTCTCCAGTAGCTGTTTGGCATCTGTAGAAGCTTGACAGTCATCACTACTGGACATAGTCACCAACAGCAGAATGCATCCATGAGCCTTTCCAATACAGTCCCTTACAAGAGAGCTTTTTGATAATTCGAGCAGTAATGCCACTGCTAACTTCCTCTCTGCAATTCGACGACCAAGAGATCGAACTATATGTTCAATTGCGTTGTTCACATTTGCAATTCTTTTCTGCAAAATTTTAAATTAGGGGAAGATTAAAATTGAAAATACAGTGTCCAGCTTGCACAGATTTGTTATTGAATGGAAAACAGGATTATGCGGTAGTAGTAAAAGTATAGACAGGATATGACGGATAACCACACAAATTTTCCCGAATTTAATTCAAAAATAATAATAATACAGCAATTTGCTGCTTCATATGATGTCCATTAAAGGAAAATAAACCAAGTACTACTTTTGATAGAGGGATAAAACATTAGCACCCCATTTACATGAAGAGTTTCACTAAACTAATTGTTGAAAGTTCTTAACCTGTGTGTGTATGTGAACACAATGACACAATCTAAATAAAGCCTTAAGAAAATATACTTTGACTACCAAAATCCAATTGATATAGCTGAAAATTAGCAAAATGAAGCTGAATTTGAAAACATTAAGAAAAGAAGTGAAGAGGGAGATCCTAGCTTCCCCATGATTCCCAGCAATTTACCATGCTTTGTTAGAGAAAGGAAAAGGAAAAATAGATTGAACCAAGGTATATAGAATAAAAGTTAAGAGCACCTTTGCATGATCACTATCTATGGCCAGAATGCCAAGGATGACAAGAGCATGATTCCTTATATCTCGATTTTTTGCACAGAGAAGTTGAATAAGGTTTGGTATGTAATTCTCCAGTATCACCCATTCTCGATACTGATCTCGTTGTTCACAGAGATCCTTTAACATCTCAAGGCAACAAATCACTTCTTCCTCTTCTTCGGACATGAGTTTTGACTTCATGGAAGCAATCGTAATCATCGTGTTTCTATCCTTCCATTCTTCTATTGATTGTCTCAAAGTTTTATTGGGCCGTAGAATGGATGTATTTAGAGGAGTCATAGTCAAAGGACACTTTGTGTTCCCATCCGCAAGCCATTTTTCTATTGCACTTCGCTCAAACGTTTGTCCTGAAGAGGTTTCCACAGGGTCCTCCATAACTTCCTGAGTAATTGGGCAATAAAATGACTGGAGAGGATCCAATGGTTGACTGCCCAAAGACTTCCGTTTTGTGAAATACTTAATCTCCTTCTCCTGAGGGGAGGAGGCTGCATCAGCCCTTTCTAGTAAAGCAATTATCTGAGCCATTTGAATAGCTTCAGCTTGGTTCTTCCTTAGCTGGACATTTTCAATCTCACACTTGAATTCTTCAAATTCTTTCTTTAATGCAGCCCCTTCAGTTGATATACCAACTGCCTCAGCTATGCGAGCCAGTAAGTTATTGACATAAGAGCGATCAACGTTTCTCTCCTGTATTCCAAACTCAATTTTCTCCAATATCTCCTCCTCCGTTACAGCTGCCTTGAACTCAGCTCTCTGCATACTATCTCGGAGGTTAGAAATCTCTTCAACTATGCTAGATGAAAGATCTAGAGAAGCCAAAGGAAGGAGTTCTAAAGCCCTGCAGATTTCCTTTGTTGTATCTCCTAGGTGCTTAACTATAGTCCGACAATTCATTAGGAGATATACTTTATTTCTCTTAGAGCATTCCACAGTTAGCTGCTTAGCAGCTTTCACTTCTCGATTCAGAATCTCAATTGCATTGTTTAAACTCTCATAATGACTTGTGTCCTTTTTATTCAACTCCTTAAGTATAGGTACAATCCTTTCCAAGTAAATGGCAAGTTCTTTAAAACTCTCCTTCTTAATGAGTACATTATTGGCAGCGTATGAGATCTCAATCATGCCCTCTACAATCTGGGTAAGGAATTCTGATGCTGGAACAGATGAGCCACCAGCAATTACATCTAGTGCCATCTTGAAACTACAAACAAAGCTAAAAAGCAAAACCCTCTGGATCCACGTGGGACAAACACGGTTGCTGAACAACCGTCTCTAATCTTTGATATAGGTTAAGTTTCATGGCGACGCCAATCTCTCTAGGTTTACTCCGCAAAAGCCTACAAGCATTTCCAGTTTTAAATAAGCTTCTGAGTAGTATCTACATAAAACTTTTAAATACCAAATTGATAACAGAATTGACATTAAGTGTCACAGGACCGAAATGGTAAGCATAAAAGATACAGGGAAGCTCCATTTAATTGATATATATGCATTCCAGTAAAGATGAAAACAAATACAAAAATCACACATTAAAGTACTGTTTGATATCCCAAATATTGGGAAGATTGAATTAGAGATTCAAGAGGTTGCTAATTTCAGCTCTACAACCAGAAATCTAAGAAATCCCTACATGATTACAGCTCCTTTGCCTAACTTTTATATTATCAACTAAAGCTAAGGGCTGTTATCTCAATCAAAATTCAATGGAAAGAAATGGAGATAAATCTCAGTAATGGCTTCTTACCTCAAATTCAAAGCTCGAAATGCAATTACGAAGACATATTATGCAAAATATTAAAAAAAAACAAACAACGAAGTTAAGCAAAGACCAGAGACAGAAAATGGTCAACAGCTACTCAAAAGGTTGAATTACAGTAAACCCATAATCAAAGAGAGAACGACCTGATGCGAGATTAACTGGAAGCGAAATTGCATAGCAGCACTGGTTGGTCGCGGAGATTTTTCCAGGAAAATGAGCCAAGATTTTGCGGGAAAAATGTGTGATCAAACGGCCTACCAATGCAAAAGGACGAAAGAGAAAAAAAAAAAAGAAAAACAAATAGTTTCTCAACGAAGGAGACCAGCAATTACGTTAGTATATAAATAAAAATCACAAATAATAAGGTATTCTAAATTAATACCAAGACTTCCACATTTTTATTTTTATTGACAACTTGACATTGGTCTTTTACTTTGACTTTACAGCTATACTTTTGTTTCCCTCTTCCTGCAAATTAAGCACTGTAATTTTCCACATATAATAGTAGGTATATATACCTCTCTTTAAAAAAATACAGTAATTTCTGACCAAAAAAATTCAATTAATGTACAAAAAAAAAAAAAAAGATAAAAGTGCAATTTTTTTTTTAAATATGTTAATTTATTTTTTAAAATTAATAGGGAGATTCAATGGACCATAATAACATGGGTGAGTTTTGAATAAATTGAACTTATCACTTTCAATTTCTACAACAATGAATAGAATAACTGCATCACACCTAATTGGCTTAGTTACTAATTTATAATGTGAATTCAGTTTAATTTAGGATATTCATCTAGGTAAAAAAATTTTATAAATAAGTTAAATATCAATTTGACTTTTATGTAATAATAAAATTTTGCTATAAAAGTAGTGATAAATGTTGTAAAAAATTTACAAATAAGTTAAAATAAGAATTTGTCCGGCAAAGTTAAATGTTGCTAAATATTTTTAGTAAATTTTTGTGAAATGCCAAAAGTTGAAATGTTAAAATTAACCTAGTTAGCTTGTTTTTCTTTAATCTAAAAACACACATAGTTTTTCCATAAGAAACTCTTATTAGGCCAATGTAAATGTCCTTTCCTTTTTTTTTTTTTTTAAATTCAACGTTTGTCATTATTTTAAAATTTGTTCGGTTTGAGGATAAGAGATGGTAAGTAAGGGTAAGAAAAAGTAAATTCACCTCTCTTTCTGTTTGGAAAGAGGTTATATGAGGGTACATAAAAGGGTAAGCTTTACCCTCTTTTACCTCTCAGAACTCTAATTTTCTTACCCCTCAAAGTGGAATGTAAGTAGAGATAAGGAGTGTAAACTAATATCTTTCCAAACATCACTAATTTTTTAATATACCCCTCCTTACTTTCTTTTACCGTTCCATTAATTATCCATCTCTCAACCAATCCAAACATAAGGTAAATCCAAATATAGGGTAAATGGAAAATTATATATATATATATATTGCTCGAGGAAGAAGTCATTACTCGTTATTATTGATATAAATAGATTAATGAGTTAATACTTAGATAATTTGGAGCTACAAATAGCTAATTAGCATTTAACACAACAATGTAAATGTAATGATGTGTGACGCCAGGCGCTAGGAGGCAGCACAGCATATATCAATAATATGAACGCGCATTGAGCATCCCTTTTATCTTCTGAATGTTGACGTGTTCAGGTACATCCTCCTTGACATGGTCATCATCATATTAATATTATACATCCTCCATGGTCCCTTTAAAACCAATTGCCTTTTTTCTGATCAATCTATAAATATACTTTGAAAACACATGTCGTGTTTCGTTTATTCACATCTATTTGTATTTGTGTGTGTATTTATATAACAAATGAAAAAAAATGGACATAATTTGAGCTTTAAAATGATGACTTCACATTTTTTTAAAAAAAAATTTATAATATTTTTAATTAAAATGAAATATTTTAATCACTAACATTAAATAATATAAATTAGGAAAGCCTGACTTATTATTTTTTATTTAAATTTTTCAGTCTTATAATCCCATAATTCCACTTTTTTTACAACATAATTAATTAATATACTCTGAATTACTAATTTGTATTTTTTTTTTTAAATTTTTACATAACACTATTATTTGAAATTTTCAATGTAATTTTTTTTTCAATATTTTGAATTTTTTATAAATTATTATTTCTATTGTCCAATATTTTTATTATATGTCTATTTTTCATATGAAATTACAACAATGTATTGTAATTATTTTATCTATTAAGAAAATTTATTTTTATAAAATTATTTTAAACAGTACTCAATTTAAAATTGATTTATTAAGGAAAACCCGATATTATTTATAAAAAAAGGAAGAAAATTATTAATTTTTCTTTCCATTTTAAGCAAGTCATGCCCATGGGTCTTTGAATTGAAATTGAGTAGGTCTACGACGCATGTCTTGAAAAGAAAATGGATGAGTGTCAAAAATCAAAATTAATAGAAATCACCTATCACGTGACTCGTATCATTTACATTCATTTTTCAAACCACTTGACTGACTAATGGTTTGAGTATTTCGTTTTATGCATGTACCGGTTGATTTTAATTTTGATAGAGATAATTTAATAAATAGGAAAGTTTACATTCATTTTCCAAATTTAGTAAATTCTCAATTTTACAAAGCACTTGACTAATTTTTTTTAATCAAATATGGATTTCGTTGATAAATAAGATATTTAAAATGCATAATTCGCAAACGGGTCGATTAAACAAATCGGATTGAAGAACCATGTAGTATAATATGTAAAATATCGGTGACTAAATAATAATATTCTCAAAATTCAATTACTAAATAATTATTATGACCAAATATTAAAAACTAAATAATAAATTTCCCCTTATTATTTTTTTTAACTCGCTTCGCACGAGATTATTTGTTTTTATGTACTCATCTATTTTTGTTTTAGGGGTAATTTCTTCTAAGACCCTAAAATTTAATCAAATCTACTCTCATATCATTCAATTTTGGAAAACCAATTATCGGGTCCTTCAATTTTTTGAGTATTCGACTCTAGAGTCATTCCATCTTATTTAATTGTTAGTTACAATCAAAAAGACTAAAGTACCATTTATTCTATGTTATGAAAAAAAAAATCTTTTTAGATACTTCAAGTTTGCACTAATTTAACTTTAGGTCCTTATATATTTTTATCTATTTTATGTAGTGAGGATGATGATATTTAAAATCAAAACTGAAGTTTGTAAAAAAAAAAAATTGAATGGAGATCATGGAGCAGGGTGAGAGATCTTCCACTGCAAGCAATTTCCACTCTCAAATTCTCTTCTGATAGCTAATTTCTCTGACATTATTAGGCCCCATATCAAAACCTTGTTGCCCACACCAATTATGTCTTCTACATTAACTTCAACTTGCAATCAAATACGATCGTGTCATGTTCTTTTGATAAGGTAGTTAGGATTTTGGATGTAAAGACTTGTGGTGTTGTGAGTTTTCCAAGACTGATTCCAGTTGATCTATGGTGAGCTTGCAACTGATTTGCAGTGGTTAGTGTTCAATGTAGTGGAGGGATGACGATGAGAATTGTAATTTTTAATCCCAAATATTTTTCTCATGGTTTTTGGTCGATGGTGGCTAGTTCCGATGTCCACTTCTCCACTTGGTCACTAGAAAGAGTTTAGTCGATTGGTGGTGGCAATTTCCCCATCTAATGGTGGAGAAGGTCGGAGAGACGGTGGTGGCAACGTGGGAAGTTGTTTTGGATATGGAGTTATTTATTTTGAATTTTATTATTATTATTATTATTAAAATTAAATAAAAGAGGGGTCGTATGGTCTTATTTTCCAAAAAAAAAAATTTACATTTAAGTTAACTATTTCATGCAACATAGGTGTAGTGTACTTAATAATAATTTAAATATTAATAAAATAAAATAATTAATGACTTATTATTATTAATATTAAAAGAGGGGTAATATGGACTTATTAAAAAGAAAATAATAATACATTTACCTAATAATAATTTAAATATTAACAAAATAAAATAATTAATGACTTATTATTATTATTTTGTAAATTTTATATTTATATAATCATACGATTTGAATCATAAAAAAAAAAATAAATATTAAAAATCCATACATAATAATAATAATAATAATTATTATTATTATTATTAAATGAAATTATTTTAAAAAAATATAATTTATTCAATTTTGAATGATAATGTAAGCTAATTATGAGTTCAAAATATGAAAATTAACCAAGAAGAAAAAGTAGAATTACCTTAACTTTAATAGCTATAATAATTCAATATCCAGAGTATTTACCACGTCGACAATAACCATTTAAAAACCTAAAAATCCGCAATCGATACTTAGTTATTATGAAATTGAAAATTGTACAAATTGAAATTGTAGTACATAATTTTTATAACTATTATATTTGAGTCTTATCAATGAAATTTAGTGACTGTGTTCGGCAACAACTTTTGAAGTAGTTTTTAGTATTTGGTATAGTAGCTTTTAGCTGTTTAAGTAACATTTTATCAATAGTTAATCCATATAACTTTTAACCTTTAGTGTTTTGTAAAAAACTATTCAAATAGTTAGTTTTTCAAAAACACCTATAGTTTAGTTAAAGTAGGTAAAAATAAAATTAAACAATTAAATAAAATAATTATTTCAAATTATTTTTCTCTTTATTATACACAAATCATAATAATTATTATTATTATTATTTTATTTGATTTCCGAATTATGCTTTGCAAAACTTAGGATTTGGGTTTTACAATATACTTTTTTCATTTATTGTACAAATCGGAAAATTGTCCACTGTATGTGAATTTACATTTGAATGTATTACCTCTTTTTTAACATTTTATTTTATTGCAATTTTTCTTTGTTTCTTCAGTGCTACATCACTATAATTCCAGCTCCACACTACAAATACTCTGCCACCACAACACAATCCAATCTAACACCACTCCTTCCTAATAATTTATTATAAATAATTGCTATCAACATTTAAAAAAATCAAAACTTTTATTCTTATTATTTTTTTGAACGAATTGTTATTATTCTAATTGTTTTTTTAATGAATTATTCTATTTGGTTTGAAATTACAATTCACACATCAAATTTGTTTTTAATTTATTTAAATAATTTTTTATAGGAAGATTTGTTAAATATTTCTTTTTAGTATATGATTCGCGATTGGAATTTCCGTAATATTATAAACTATTTTAATATAGAATTTGGATTAGGATTTCTCAATTATTATTATTTTATGAATAATATAAATTATTTACAAAATTATTTAATGTAAAGCGACTGTCTCACAAATTTAAGAGGCTTAGGCGTTAGCCATGAAGATTAGGATATGTATTATTGGAATGAATGAAAAATATGTATTTTGAAAGTGACTCATGCTTATTAAAATAAGATATTTATCCTAATTTCAATCCATGAAATATACACTTATTAGTATATTCAACGCCCTGATGTAAAGACTAATAAAACCTTAACTATATAATTATAATAAAAAATTTCCTACTCCTATCCTCTATTGATAGATAAAACATAATTAACGGGATACTAACTTGTTTTTCAATTGAGCTACCGTACAACAACAATAAATATTAAAAAAAAAAATTTTCAAATCCTATATGTCCGATTCCTATCCTCAATTGGCAAATAACACATAATTGACATGTTACTAACATATTTTAAAATTGGACTACCGTACAACAACAATGTTATTACTAAAATTTCTAATCCTGTATATATGTGGAAATATAACACAAACGTAATTCAAATATGATACTAACTTGTTTTAGTATTGTGCTACATCAATAATAATTATTAATAATTAAAATTATTTATTAATTATCTAAAGCAACAATTATACCATTGAACAATTAAGATTTATGAAGGCCTTTCAAAAAGATGAATGTTTCCTATTCGTATTTTTAGAGACGGATAGAGAGAAGTAGAAAATATAAAATAAGATATAAGATATAAATAGATAATCACCCTTTGATATGGTTGCTGGTTTCCATATATATACATATAAAGACAATGCTATGGTTTCCTAATTAAATGTTCTATATTAAGCAAAGATAAAAAATTGCCAAATCAAAATTCCTGTATTAAAGAGGAATTAATACAAATCCCTCTAAAATATCTATTTTGATGAGGATAATAATATCTAAAATTACCTTCAATTCATATAGTGTATATATATATTAATCCTCTATTGCTAGAGTTGTTCTCACAAAAAAGGGGAAATCCACTGTTGCTTAAGTTAAAAGCCAAACAAAAGCTCAATGGCCACTCTTCTTCTTCACCCGCTGTCCCTAACCTCTGTAACTGTAAGCTTTTTCGTCTTGTTCCTTGTAACTGAAGCAATCAACACAGCTGAAGTTGACAAAATTTGCAAGCAGTCTCAGGATTATAACTATTGTATGAGCGTTTTATTGAGCGATAAACAAACTGCTGGAGCTGATCTTCACGGATTAGCCCTAATTGCAATTTCTATCTCTGAAGATAAGCTACAAAAACCGTCAGAAAAACTCGCTCACATTCCAAGCTCTGATCCTACCGCTAACAAACGACTTGCCGTATGCAAATTTAATTACTTCACTGCGCTGGAGAAGTTTCGAAAAGCATATGAAGCTTCAAATAACAAGTCTTATTATGATGTCATCAATTTTCTTAGAGATGGCACCAACAAGATTATTGAATGTGAAAATATTTACAGAATGAATGGACCTATTGCTGTGTCCCCTGTTACTGCAGCAAATCACGAATTAATCAAATTGTCGGAAATTATTTTGATAATTAATGATGGTTTTGTTCATCATTAGAATGTATTTTTTTTGGCAAAGATATTAAATAAATAAATATGTATATATATATATATATTATTTAACTAATTTTTATTCAATTAAAAAAAAATCAGGTGGTGTGCGAACTGCGAAGGTCTTCGGCAGAAACCAATCGAGGCTCGACTCCATGCGAACGAACGGCTGTCGTCGATGTGAGAAGGTCTTCGGCCGACGCACGCCTACCTCCGGTAGGGGCTTGGTTACTGGATGTGAGATCGTGGTGGTGTTGAGTTCTTGTAGATCGAAGTCATGAAAGAAGAACAAAATTGTTTCTCCAAATCAAAACGTTTTACTTCAATTTATGCAAATGTCAGGCTCAAAACCACCCGGACCAAATGTTTCTTGATAAACTGCAACTTGTACGGCAAAGAGTGACGAGAAACCCATGTTTTTTAATGCCTCTTTCAACCTGAATTTGCAAAAGTGAAACAAAGAATCCTTTAATAAAAGAAAAATACTAATCAAAATGGAATATATCAAAAATTCCTGTCATCACTTCTTATGTTAAAAGGTCATTTAATTTTGATTTCTGGTTAATGAAGCAGGTTTCTGGTGCCGTAAAGCCATGGAATGGCCGGCCGGTCACCGCGACTTCTGGATTGCCATGGTCGTTGGTGAAACTGCAGCGTTTGTGATGGTTCTGCAACCGTGATATACCCAAACACTAAGGATTATTTTAGGAATTGAGAAAATTTTTAAACGGAGCTAAGAAAATAATTTAACAGAAGAACAATTTAATATAACTTGCAAAAAGTCTAAATTATAAATGTCGGAGACAAAATAATATAATACTATATCCGTTTCATTAATGGTGGGGCTTTCACTATTCCACTCAAAATTTCTTTATAAGTTTTCTCTCCAAAATACCCTTAAAAAGGAAGAGAGATAATGTTGATAACTGAAACACTTTCTGCCAAAACGTGACTGATGTCAGGAGCATGGGGCTCGTGTCAGATAAAGATTTGATGGCAATAGGAGGCGGGAATCCCTTCAATATTTTGCCTCCTTTGTACTTAGGTGCAACTTGAAATATGTCGGGGGGCTGATGCAAATAAAAGGCCGAATATATGGGCGGAAAATGCACCCAAAATTGTGCCCCTGTTTTCCACCAGAAAACAAAAAAATTTTGCAAAATTTAAAAAAGTGATTTTTTGAAATTACAAAAATATTTTATCCTATAAATACAATGAAATCTATTCAGTATACCACACTATACTAGAAAATGAATGGGGAATAAAATGCAGCTCATGAAATACCAAGAGTTGCTCGAAAGATAGTCGTGTATTTGCCTCTCATAACTAGAACAAAAGTGCACTGATTTAAGATTTTTTTTTGCCCTATCCTTTCTTTTGCTCACCATTTATGAAGTTAACTTCAGATGTGGCGTTTATACTAACTGGGTAGCGGTTTGTGGTGGTTTTTTAGCTATTTTCAAGGAGGAGTAAATATTCAAACACTAGGGTAGAGAGTTTGTAGTTGAGTTTTAAATAGTATGGTTTTAGTGAACTCTCTGCAAAAAAAATTTTGAGGGATTTCAAATTTTCATTTCTCACCGTTTCTACAGAATAAATAATCATAGAAAAAAATTTTCTCTTTTTCCATTGTTATTTTTCCACTTAAAACAAATGTTTTGGGTGCATAATATGGTATGCTTTTTTTCCATTTCGTGCAACAAACGTTTGTAGGGATAGCAAATTTTCATTTTCTACCTTTTGACCAGAATAAATTATTCAGAGAAAAAAAATTCCCTCTTTAATGTCAGTTATTTATCTACTCAATATACATTCATTTTATGCGAAATGTATTGCAGATATTCGCTGCATTTCTCACAAAATGCACCCATTTTTTTGCACACCTGACACTCATACCAACTTCTTTCTTGATCCACGCGTTTTCTCTCTCTTCTTGTCTCCAAAGACACGCCTGTTCACATATTAGTTTTTGTCTCTTTCTCTCTCCATTTTATGTGGATGTACTTGTCATAAACCAATTAAACAATTATTTTTTCCCCCTCCACTAAAAGATAAAGGGCAAAATCGTCATAAATCTACCCAAAATATCAAAAGTCTCAACTATTTTAAAACAACAAAAAACCCTAAAGTCTCACAATTATTAAAACGGAGGTAATATATCAAAGGTTAAAAAGAAAAATTCGTAATTTTTTTAAATATAAATTGTATTAGTGTCGATTAAAATCTTTAAAATAATATAAATATTTTATAATTTTTTAAAATATAATAGCACCAAAAAATTTTTTTTTTTAAATTTCATTCTTAAATCTTGAATTATAAATTCAAACAAGTTCCATTATGGTGCCATCAATTTATTCTTAAATTTGATGAAGCATTAAGCATGAAAATGACCGATATTCGAGATGAGAATATTTTTTTTTTAAATATTTTTTATTCGATATCTTAGAACATAACTGTTTTTAAAATTATTTGATGGCCGAAGCTAAAGAGACTACATTCCTATAAATCAAATTGTAAACTCATGTCCTATCAATTGATCACCCTGGGTTAGACTTAGATGAGATTTGGTTTTATATTACAATCTAATGAGTAATCATTGTTAAAACTTTAAATTACAACCACTAATTTATTAGTACTTATTTTTTTCTCTTTCCCTAATTTTGATTTATATAAGGGCTTGTTTACAGCTGGAAGCGAGCGGTGGTTCGAAATAGTTTTAGCATTTTCCACTAAGACTAAGTGGTTCCTAGGTAAGTTTAACATAGTTTTTAACCTCAAGTATTTTAGTAATTATAATTGATAAAGCAGGTTATTTAGTTACAATTTTTATTCGAATTTGCAAATTTTTTTGACAGCAAAGTCAAAGCTAGCAATTTTTTAATTGTTTATTACTTTATTAGATGGAGATAAACTTATAATCTCATTCTCAAATATTCTATTCGTTTAAAACCAAAACCAAAAAACGTAGATACTCATAAAAGAGCATCTCCAACAACAGAAACCATCGTAAAATAGAGTTATCTTTATAAATAGGAGAATGAGGTTCGTAAATACTTAATGTGGTTCTTAATTTTGATTTTTTTGAATAAAAGTTAGGTTTTGAATGCATTTATAATAAATCAATTATTTAATTATGATCAATGTTCCATATTAAGAAGGAACTATGATAAATCGTTTTATATGTGAAAGTTGAATAAAGAACCAAAAATGCGAATTTAGTTCCTTTGAAATTCATGCATGTTAATTCATTTATTATTTAAAGGAACTTAATTATTATTGCTGGTAGCAATATGTTTGTTTAGCTACCAGTTACCACACTTTGTTTTTTGTAAAAAAATTTATTTCAATTCATAAATTATGTTTTTGGTATTTGATGCTCAAACAATTTCGCTTTGTATTTATAGGCTAAGAAAAATATGCTTATTTTGCTCGTAGTTTATAGTTATTAATTGAGAAAATTATGCACTTTTAATTTGTAAATTGTTTTCGTTGCTAATATTTTAAAGTTGATTACAAAATTATAGAAACTAGTACCACCGCAGTTTGGTACTACCTACATAAACTAGGGCTACCTATTATCCTTTGCTAAATTACATCCAAAAAACAAATCCTATTACCTTTTACTAATGTGCTCTCCTGACTCCTCAATAGAACAACCAACCATAAACATTTAAGAACTTAAACCAGTTTCAGGATATTAAAAACCTTACATTGAATGGCTACCGCACGACACTGGTCAGGTAGATCCAACTAAAAAAGCATTGTAAGCACATAAGCATCCTCACTTACAAAGATTAAAGAAAACTTAATATTAGAATAAGCTAAATCATAACAAAATATAAATAACAAAATTACTAAGTTCAGACTTTTCTTAACAAATCAAAATATCTAATTATAGAACAAAATAATTCCAATACAATATTTAGTTTGGATTTAAATAGCTTTAAACAATCTGTCTTATAACACATTCAATTTGAGAAATTCAACCAAACTTTAGTCTAATTATATAGTCAATTCTAGTAGAACAATCTTCAATCTAGTGTTCAAAATCAATTAAAACCAGGAGATCGAGATGATAGAAATAGTGATAGCGATAGAGATGTGCGGAGTTACCTTATTTCCTTCAACATTTGAACGGTTCTAATGCATCCATTAATTTGCGTTTTCATCTTTTTTTTAGCAGAAGAATGAATTGAAGAATGTAAAGGAAAGGGAGCTAACAAAATCGAAGAACGGCATCAAAGGAAGCTAGAATATAATCAATTTACTTATCGTGACCATGAATTACAATTCGGAATAAACTTTATGGATGAAACAGAGCTTAAGATTGATTTTTTGTTGTGCTATTGATGAAACAGAACTTAGGAGTTAGGGAGGAGATGAGAGGCAATGGATCAAAGAAAGAAAAGAAAAATAGGAGTTAATTTCACTCATAGTCCTCGAACTATTGTTATGTGCACACCTTGGTCATCAAACTTCATATAAGCACAAAAAAAATACTCAAACTTCACCATGTGCGCACAAAAAAATACGTCTGTTGAATCCCTGTCCATAACCCTAACGGAACGATGACATGGCATCCATGAATAGGAAAGATGACTGAGCTGTAATCCACGTCGGATTTTTAACCCTCGCCAATATTTTTGACCTTCGCTAATACTTTGTTGCAGATATGGCAATGGAGCTTCCATATTTACATCATCTGGTGCTGCTGCAAGGAAATTCCAGAGCGAGATAGAGGCTGGA
>CATIWJ010207875.1:0-12053 GCA_949640765.1 Croton laevigatus | reverse complement strand
TCATTCAAGTGCGCAATACTATCACACTCTATGTCTGTGATGTGTCGGATGATAACCTTCTCCCCTCTCAGCTTCTGCAGCTCACACTCAATCCCAGCCATCCTATTGTGTATCATGTCTAACTCTTCCTCTAACCAAGCTTTATCAATCCCAGGACTATCCTCCTCTCTCACACTACTGCTACCCAGACCAATCCCTCTCTTCTTTACCGGTAACTGTCCCTCGGGAATCTCACTACCGCCCATCGGCTCTTTACGCTTTCCATCCATTCTGTCTCAAGTAAGAAATACAATTATAGCATAACTATATGAATCCTAACATGCTCAGTTCTTTTTATCTTATTTCTCCCAGAACCGGCTGAACCGGAGCTCTGATACTAAAAAAATGTAACACCCATTTTAGGCCTTATTGGAGACCCCGAAGAAGCGCTACATTCTGGTACTGGAGCTGTAATACACTTTTATGTGCTAGTTTACTAGGTGGGCATATATTTCATACATGGACTTTATTAAATACTTAGCCAAATTTTAACTTTATTTTTATGAAAATTTCGCCAGAGTTCCGCCTAGGAACGGATAGTCTGTGAATAGTAACAACGAGGACTAAGACTAAATGAATAGTCCCTGCGACTATACACTGGGATCCTACAAAGAAAATATCTCAAACACTTCGGCAATCTGTCCTTATACCCTCACTCCTCATATAAATCGAAAATAAGCACTTCTATAACATTTGATAACAACTCAGTTCAAATCACATAATTAAAAAGTTACTAAGGTATTTGACATCCTAATATTTATCTAGGAGTACTATTATTACTTATATACATGCTATTACTAATATTTTATTACAAAAGTAAAGAGACCTTATACGTTGCCTTGGCTGCCGGTGATCAGGTACTGTAATCTACTAAATCTTTATCTGTGAACTTGCGAGTTACAGCAAATAACTCGCTGAGTACTAATGCTCAGTGGGTACCTTAACTTATAAAGGTAAATAATTAAATAAGTGGTAAGGGTATGAAATATAAGTAATAAAATCAAGTTACAAAATACCTTTGAAACGAAACAGGTGATCATGTAATTAAATGAAAATCAAATATCAGTTCAATAATTGGGTCACTGTGCTCTACTGGTTACTTAGCTGAACTTGGGATAAAGCAATACAATACAATAGGATTCAATATTGGTCACATATTCAATAATCACAGTACTGTAGTACTGAAACCACTGAACATTTTCCATATCAGATAACAATACAATAACTCATTGGGTGCCTTGTAGCACTCCGACCATATCCATACGTGGCGCCAATCCATACAATAATATCCATATTAATATACTGCGGACCGCTTTTACGATAATACATATGATGCGTCATACCCTTATCACCTATTTCGACTCAAACCAAGTAGAGTTTTATGTTTTTATAGCATATAGTTCACATATCAATACTTGTATAAACATTTGGGTATTACTTAACAACACTTTAGACATACTTTGGAAACATACCAAATGAATAGTAGTTTACAATATGAATAGTAACCCAAATATACCAAATGAATAGTATTTTGCAAAATGAATAGTATTTTGGTGAACTTGGACAACTTGGAAGAGATAACTTATGATCCAATCAAGGTTCCCTTAGGTACCCAAATTGTGTCATATACTTCCCTTTAAGTGTCCATAGGTCATTTATACAATATAGATTAAAGATTCAAAGGATTTGGTATTAAAATACATATATGCAAAAATTGTCAATTTTTGGTTCATTTTAAGGACCTATTCGGCCCAACTACATGCACCAAGGATGGAGTGCATTTTTTCTTGTAAAAATTATTTTTAAACACCTTTCAATATATTAGGGAGGTAGGAGAAAGCCTTGCTTTAAAATTCATTTTAGATAATTTATGAAAATTCATCAAAGTTTATGCTTAATTTAGACAATTTTGTATGTTTGACTTCAAATGATTCTTTTGACTACCCCAAATGATGTTTTGGCAATTCAAAACATGTTTATATAACATTTAAACACAAATATACATCCTTCAAGAACAAAGGCCATTCAGCCATATCATGGAAATCAAGGAAAAATTGGAAAATTGTATAAGTTAAGGTACCAAACCTTGTTTCTAAGCTTCCTTAAGCTTTTAGTGTCCTTCTTCTAGCTTTTCTTCTTGATTTCCTATAACAAATCACACTTCTATAAGGTTAAAAAAAACCCTAGGTATAGAAACCCTAAGCTACATACTTAATTTTTACAAATTAGGTTGAAATTCATGCTTAATTAAGCTTAAATCACTACTTTTCATCTTTTCCCCACTTCATCTTCAACCTTAGGTAAGAATCCTAACTTTCCCTTTTCTTACCATGTTAGGGTTCATATGGATGATGAAGAAACTAATGATTCAAGCCAAGAATCACATTGTAGGATGCAAAGAACTTAAAATCTTAACTTAAAATCACAAAATCAAAGCTTGAAATGGAAGATTACCTTAGTTTTTTTCTTTTTCTTCTTCTTCTTTCTCTTCCCTTAGCCGAACTTCTCCCATGAAAAATAAGAGATTTTTGTTCTTTCTTATGTCTTAAAATCCCTTTAAATATGTAGGAAAATTAATTTTATTTTGATTTATTTATTTCTTAATTTTTTGGTTGGTTAGTATAACTTAGTCATCATTTTGATTGGCTAAGAATCCACCAACACATTATTCATTATTTCTTATGACTAAAATGGTGCCTAGATTTGTACCAAATGTCCATTAGCCTCCTCCTTAACAAAAGACCAAAATACCTTTAGCGAAAAATCCGATATATCTTTCAAACCGCGCGTTTTTTGAAAATTCTGTGACTCTTCGTTGCGACCAGCAAACTCCCGAGATTTCATATTTGACATCAGTTTTAGGCAGTATCAAGACCCTACGCAACTTTTTATAAAATTACGCTTAGGTCCCTAACACCTCTTCTGGAGCTCGTTGAGCTTCTTTGGCCTATCTTTGTCTCCGAATGCGACAGTTGTCTTTTCAAAACCTTTATTTATCATACATTTCTTATTATTTACAATATTTACAGTCTTTTCAAAGGGTTTCACAGACTGACGCCCGACCTCGGTGTCCCGTTAGGTCCCGGGTCATGCGTGCACTTGGCACTTGTGTAGAATTCCTGAAAAACGGACGTTACATGAAGACTCAAGATCAAGTTGCAGACATTTTCATGAAGCCATTAAAATATGATGTCTTTAGTTAATTACGAGCATTACTTGGAGTTACCGACAATGAAGTTTAAGAGGGGGTGTTGAAATAAAAATAATAAACTTAATTTAAGAAAAAAATAAATAAAAAGACAAATGGATTGAATTTAGTGAAGGAGCAAGTGCACATGTGTAATAACAAAAGCTAGATGACAAGAAGTTGGTAAAATAATTGTTATGTACATAGGTATTGTCGGCCAATATAATTTAGGTGTAAAATATTTTTGAATGGCCAAATTTCTGAAGGATACGTGGCCAAATTGTAGCCAAATTTAAAAGAGCAAATTTTGTCTATAAAAGGCAAAGGGAGACAACAGAATTATATATCTTATGTATCATCTTCTATGTATAACAAAAAAGAGTGAATAAATGTGAGTGAGAGTGTAGTAAAAAATATAAGTGTGAAAGTGTTTCTAATAAAAATTGAGTGTTTTATTCTATTAATAATTTTTTTTAACACCCTTATGGCCTCACTTAGACTAGCATATTTCTTTGCAGCAACAACACCAAGAATGGCAGCACCCAGTAGCATAGACTCACTTTCTTGGAAAAGTATAACTGGGAAACCTAAACCATCCATGAAAAAGTATATCTCATATAGATATGGATACATCACAATATTATTTTAACACTCAATTTTAACAAGACATCTTAAGACAAATCTGTTATTGTTTGCTCCAACAAATGAATTTTATTGCTAGCAATGCTGCAACATAGCTAAACTAATGAAACTATGCACTACACATAGTGGAATAATGGAATGGACAAAACATAACGTTTACTTAGCTCGACTTCTAAGACCAAAAGTCCTCATGAAACTAGCATAATCAATCATTCATGCAAAAAAAAAAAGACTTCCCTAACAATGTATGTTTATGATAGTTTACCAAGTAGTGAATCATGGAATCTTCATTCATACAAAGATCAATATTGAAGGTAGAGGTGTTCAAAAAAAAACCGGACCGACTGAAATCGACCGAAATTGACCGACACCGAACCGAAACTGAACCGAACTGAAAGGTTCAGTTCGGTTTTCGGTGCAAAATAAGTATAAACTGAAAATTTTGGTTTGGCGTTCGGTTTGGCTAATATGAAAACCGAACTGACAGAATAGGTTCGATTTGATTAAATATTTTTAAATAGGTTTGTTTGGTTTGATTAAATATTTTGGAATAGGTTTGTTTGGTTTGATTAAATATTTTTGGAATAGGAAGGGTTTGGTTCATGCTTTACACCACATAGGTTTGAAACTGAAAATCACATATTAATGAAGGATTTACACATTTCGGTTTTTAGCCGAACCGATAAAATCAGTTTGATTTTCAGTCGGTTTCATACTATTTCAATTCGATTTTTGGTCTCTTCTTTTCGGTTCAATCTGACCGAACCGAACCTTGAACACCCCTAATTGAAGGAAATAGATAATGCAGTTAAATCCCAAATACTGATATTTTTTAAGTGAAATTGATTGAATGATATAAGCAACAATGTGTTATAGAAGAATCATTTATCCTTATACCCTTAGACAAGTCTTAACTGTTAAGATTTCCTTATTTTTCCTCATCCTTCAGGTAAATTTAAGTATACGGAATAGCATGCATGCCATAAGATATATATATATATCCATACCCTAGCCAGAAGAAAGGAAATGGGAAGGGACAGATGGCAAGGAAAAATGAGAGCGAGGAAAATACAGATTATATCAGCGTGCTCTTGAATAAAGACAATATTTTTGGAAAGAGCACCACATGCAAGCAATGTGTCAATCTGTAGGAGACAAAGAAATGTATAAAAGAGAAAGAAAAAATAGACAACTATTCAAAGGCTAAGAAACACTCGAGTTAAATAAACAGTAAAAAGAAATAAAAAGATCTCACAAGTCGTAATGTATTTTGTAGGTAACTAAAAGCATAAAGGGTTGTCACTGAACCCTCAATTTACATCAGGTTTTCACAGGACATGCACAGGTTCTTATGTCATCTTACTCTCAAGGGGGGGGGGGGCAACAAAACAAAATATAGTAGTCCCAGCTTAATCGTTGGTTCCGTTGAGCAAAATCAATCTAGACAACTTCATGCACTAACTTGTTTGCCCTTTTTCTTTTCAAAGGATACTGAAGTTATTGCTATACATTACACATATGGTTCCATTGTTACCTATGTCAAGATCTTAATTCTAATTGAACCATCCTCTAACTGCTTGGTCATCTTCATCTAGAAACAGCTCCCAATGCAAAAGTTTTGAGGTTACAAATTCCATTCTCCCCTGCATCGAGGTACCTAAGTATTGACCCCATTCTAATTCCAACCCTAATATCCAAATTCCATTGATTTGGACAGGACAAGATTACAGCATAAACATTTTCAATATGCCTAATATTATAATAAAGGGCCTCTAGAGACTTATTAAAATGCAGCAAGAGCTAGATGACAATGTCAATTGGATGATAATATCAGAGTCCATAAAAACTGTAAGCTCCAGTTTGATGGAGCAGTAATCTCAGCTTGAAAAAGAGCGTATGTGTTTTGCATATGCATGCTTTTTTGTGGTAAAAAAATATGTTTGCATGCTTAACATGAAATGATCCACATATTGGCATACCTTAGAGGTAATTTTCAGAGTGCCAAACATCATGAACTTAGAGGATTTATAGACGTTACCTGACCACAATGGTCCCCAAACTCTAGGAATGAACAGGTTGATCTGTGATACAACCATATGACATGTGGAAGTACCAGAAACTAAAGTCATGCGGTGACATATTGCTTCCTTATCATACTCTAAGAAAACATAATTTAATAAAGTAAACATGTTAGTTTCAGTTGAAGTGATTTTTGTATACGTCAAAGGCAAATGCCATCACTTTTGGCATCAGAATCTGCCTCAACAACGCTCTTCATGATCCCCACACCACCAATATGAGCATTAATCAGTAAAGTTCCTACAGGGATTCTAAGGATAAGACCCAGTTCCTGAGAATATAGGCCAACATTCAGAGTGGGGAAAAATGGCATTTAGTTTTAAAAGTTAATAACAAACAAATCTGCTCTCTGAACCCAAAATGAAAAGTTCTAATTTCTCTTGCATCTAATCAAGAGTGTGTGCACATATGTGTTTCATTTCATATCAAAGGATCTCAAGGGAGAATATTTGAAAATCAATTTGAATTCTTTAGTACAAGATTTCTTGCCTTTGCAATTGTAGGAGTCAGACCAGAACCCAAAGCATGGTGAAGAAAAGCTACACTTCGTCCTGTTTACATCACATAATGTCAAATTACCCACATCACAAAAAAATGGGGCAAATGAATGTGGGGAATAGTACAAAATTAATCTTATAACAAAAGTTACTATTCCATTAATAGTTGTTTCACAAAATGAATTACAGTAGAAAGAAGATAAAGAAGAAGGATATTAATTGATCTAACCAGCTCCCAGGCTATGATCATGCAGAGATACTGCTCAGTACCAAAAATAAGATAAAAGATGCGCTCTACATGTTTGTTACTAACATATATAGTGACTATTCCTAACTAGCTTATCGAGGTGGAACATTCTTTTCTTGCTGCCCAATATTCCCTTTCTTGGATAATGATTTGTTTCTTCTATTATATACCAAGAATGGTTTAGTTGATGTGGCATTCCTATCATTGATGTCCCCCTTTAAAATAACCTTATTCTCAAGGCTAAAATGCAGAAATTAAGCCAGCAAATTTGCTTCATTCACCCAAGTAGCATCAGCTTCAGATTGCCCTTGCCACAGAATTAAAACATGTTCTACAGAACCATTGTTGGAATGGACAATTCTTCGCTGGAAAATTCAAGCAGGTTCAACGAGTGGTTCTTCATCGATTCCTAGTTTTTTGGAAGCTGAGTAATGATAGGGTGGTTGCCAATCACTTTTTTAACTGACATTCATGGAATACTAGATGTATCTTAGAGTCAGCAGGTAGTTGGAGTTTTTAAGTGACAGCTTCGATTCTTTTTATAACTTTAAAGGGCCCATAGAATCGAGCAGCTAATTTGTCATTGATTGTGTGAGCCATAGAATGCTACCTATAAGACCTCAGCTTTAGGAAGAACTTTTCCCTAATAGAGAATTTAACATCATAGTGCTTAATATTTGCATATTTAATCATCAGTTGCTGGAACCTATGTAAATTGTAGCAAAGCTGCCGTAATATCGTATTTCTATCTTGCCAATGTTGAGAGAGAGCTTCAATTCTTGCCTCTCATGGTAGAAACCTCTGAAGAGAAAAGGGGGTCTACCATAAACCACTTCGAATAGAGTTTTTGAATGGCCCCATGATAATTTGTATTATAACAATATTCTACCCAACTCAGCCATTTAGCCCAAGATTTTGGTTGTTCCAAAGAAAAACAACAAAGATATGAATCAAGGCTCATGTTCAAAACCTCAGTTTGACCATCACTTTATGGGTGATATACAATGTTATATGATAAGGTAGCACCTTGTAAATGGAAGAGTTCAGTCCAATAATGGCTTAGGAACAGTAGATCTTGATCAATCACCATAGATAGTGGAATGCCATGAAGTCAGACAATCTCATTCGTAAACAAAGCTACCACTGTAGCTGCGATAAAAAGGTTTTGTAGACTGATGAAATGAGCATAGTTAGATAGCCTATCTACCATAACCAGGATGCAGTCCTTGCCTTTAGATTTCGAGAGGCCGGTGACAAAATAAAGGGCTATATCCTCACATATATGGTTTAGTATTGGTAAAGGCTACAGCAGCCCAGGCAACTTAGCCTTATACTTATGTCGGACTAACAAAACAAGTAGCTACAAATTTCTTTATAGCACCCATCATCCCTGGCCATTAAAAATTCGAAGCGATGCACTTGTTTGTTCTGTATGCCCCGGAATGCCCGCCTAACATGGTATAGTGAAATTTCATTATAATTTTTAGAATCCATTAAAAAAGAATGAGGAATTACCAACCTGCCCTTATAAAATAGCCTCCCAAGCACTAAACCATAGTGAATATGTGAAGCACCTCTGAAAGACAGATCTTAAATTATTTTAGAGATTGTATTGTTTTCCTAAATCTCCTTATCAATGTCATCCTAATCTATCCATTATGGACCGGACATGGCTTGAATTTCTGCTTCATCATGACAGTAAGATAAAGCACCAACTGCTCTATTGGATTTTTCGATCTTGTGATCAATGTTGAAATCATAACCATAAGTTTTGCTGACCAATATTACTGGGCTAAAGTTGATACATTTTGTTGGAGGAGATGACAGAGGTTCTTTTGGTTAGTACGGATTACCGCCTGATGACTAGATAAGATCGCCAAGGTCTAATAGCTAAGACGAGGACCATTAGCTTATTCTCATAGGCTGACCGAGATAAGGCAGGATCACCTCTGGCTTTACTAAAGTAAGCAACAGGTCTGTTGTCTTGCAAAAGGATAGCCCCAACACTAGATTTTGAAGTATCAATTTCTACAACAAAATACTTAGAGAAATCGGCCATAACAAGCATTGGTGATGAGGTTATGGCTTTTTTTAGGGCAACAAATAAATCATGTGCTTCCAGTGGCTAAGAAAAATAAGCTTGAGTTTCCTTTTTAAGTAATACAGTGAGAAGTCGTGCTATATATCCATAGTTGTGATAAAATGCCTATAATAACATTTAATTCCCAAAAATCCCCTAGCACCCTTGGTTGACCTTGGAGTGGGCCATTTTAAAATGCTTGAAATCTTAGAGGGATCCATGGCAACACCATTAGTGGATGAGATGTGCCCAAGATACTCTACAGACCGTCAACCAAAGGGCACTTCTTTTGATTGATTATTACTATTTATGTATTTATTATTATTGTTAATTATTTGTTTATTATTAATTATTTATGTATTTATTATTATTGTTAATTATTGTTTATTATTATTATTAATATTTTTCTTTATTATTATTATTATTATTATTATTATATTTGGTTGGAGAATGAGAAAGGGAAAGGGAATAGAAAATCCTAAGGGTGTTGGGGAATCAACTTAAGGGAATTAGGAGGAAAATAAATAATAAAAAAGAGGAATGTGAATCATTAAATTGGCCAACCAAACACATATTAAGGGTTTTATTCCATTTCCCTTTTTTTATTATCCCTAACCAAACGAGCCCTAAGTAATAATAATTTGAAAAGAGAATTATTATATGAAATAAATGAGAAACTAAGAACTTTATTTTTGCATTTGATGTTTTTGGGTGACATGACCAAAATTTTGATTTGTAGGTTTTCGATAATCGAAGGCTACAGTTTTGGCGGCTTAGCTGCTTCTAGCTACAGTCAACGACGACTCTAAAGTCTAGAAAGTCGTCTATCCCTGGGCTTCTGTTAAGTGATCTTTGTTCTTCAATCAGGCTATGATGGCAGTAAGAGTTCAAAGCAGCTGTCGGCATACTTGTTATCTTATCTCCTGCTTTTTCTGATTTCTTTCGCCTTTAGGATCCGATTTAGCTAATCAAACCAATTATTGATCTGAATCTAAAATATTTTATCAGGTATCTGATTTTGTTCTATGATGAGGAAAGAGTAGCAAAGGAATTTTATCAAGGTTTGGGAAAGAAGAACACAATTATGACTAAAAGTTTGTAGCTGGCTTTGCAGAAAACAAAAAAGGTGGATTCTATGGAAGGAGGTGGCAATTGCCAGAATTGATGAGGGGATCTCGAGAAAGGTGTGTTCCACGCTCTCTGTACCATTGTGAGTTTACTATTGAATCTAGGGTTTGGAGTTTAGAGGTTCCCTACTTATAGGGTCCTCGGTCGGCTGCTAAGCCACTAAGTTCTGGTCAGGTATGGATTAAAGGCCTAATTTATAAAAGGAGTCCTAAAATACATATTCCATAAGATTTTTTATTTGGAGGTTTGACATAAAAAGTCTACTATAATTATGTAAATATTTAAAAAGGTCACTTAAAAAATTAGCATACCACATTTTTTACAAATTGTTTTTAAAATACTCACTTTTGTTCTAAAACTACCCACTTTTAATAGTTACATGCTAAACTACCCATAAACAAAATATCAACATAAAGTAAATATTTTATCAACATAATATTATAATTAATATTTTTAAGATAAAATTAAAAATCATAAAACTAGTGTATAACTGAAAGTTAGATGGCATAAATGAAAAAATAAATAAAACAAAACATAGACATTTTGCAAACATAATATTGTAATTTAAATTTTTAAGATATTCAAAATTCAACTAATTGAGATTATTTTCACTGGAACTTGATAACTACATGAAATTTGAAATTTGGAGTGTGTGTGAAAATTACATAACATAAACAAAAATAAATAAAGCATAAATAATTTATAAACAAATAATAAACAATTTATAAACAATATTTAAACGAAAAATAAATACAGACATAAACAATATAAATGGACTGGCAATGAGGAATCTTTATCAAAGTTGGACAGATGGGCAATTCAATAATCAAATTCTTGTTTAGAGGTGATTCCGAATTCTTGAAGAAAACGGGATATAGCTTCTTAGGCACCTATGAGTAGGTCTGATTGCTGATTCTGAGAAGTGGATAGTGATGGATTAGTGGGGTTTTGGCATTTGGGAAATGGGATAGTGAGGAACGTAGTTCTTTGGTGGAGTGGAAAGGAGGGGCCTCTATGTAGAAAAAGAAGTTCCTGACGATAGAAATGGAGAAACGAGCGAGGGTTGGAATTGAGAGGGATTTGGCGGCCATAGCTGAAAAGTCATGTCCTCTGCTAAAACCCCAACTCCTCCTGCTATAAGAGAAGGGGCTTATGCTTGAGTGGGTATTTTAAATGGTGAATATTTTGAGAAGATAAAACTAAAAATTGGCTATCTTAAGTGGTTATATATATATATATATAATATTTTTCCTTTTTATTTGGCATATATTTTGGTAGTGTCATGATGAAAAACTGTGATCATGATTGACGTACAGCCATATCATGATTGACGTACACAAATCTCGGAATTTAAATAGGTTCTAACAATAATGAACTTTCAAGTAATAAATTCAATGTAGAATAGTCTATATAGTATCAACTATAATTTAGACAAAAATCTAAGTACAATAATCCAGAAGTTCACCAAATATGGAATACAATGCAGTGGGTCTTAATTACAATGTTTTAAAGTTCTTGACTAACAAGAGAGAAAAATAAAGATAAAGAGATGTCACCAACTTAAACTAAACTGAATTATTTAATGAGTTGAAAGTGAATGAATTAATAAACAAAAAGGATGGAAAAATTAATGCTATCGAAAACACTCAAATAAAAGATACTATACGAGTAATATATTAAAGAGGGAAAAAGCAATTTTTCCAGTTTTATTTTTTATCAGAATTACTATTGCATTTTAACTTTCCAATTGATCTGTAAATACTTAATAAAAATAGAGATTGGTGCTATTATAAATTGACACCATATATTTAATTAAGTAATTAAACTAGACTCATAAGTTTTAATTTCTTAAAGGAATTCAATTGCTAGCACGGATGGCAGTAGAATTAAAATAGGATGATAAAATTTGTTGATGCATAATTATATATGTTACATTATAGAAAAGCAATTACTTTAGCTGATATTAAAATTTTAAAAACATGAAAATAATTGATTAATTAAACAATACTATTACAGTAATAATTTCTTCTCTCTGCAGCTAATTCTCTTTTTCATGTTGTGCAATCATCTTGACCACATGACTCATGGTAGGCCTACCTTCTTTATTTTCCTCCACACACATCAATGCCACTCTAACCAAAGTTTCCAATTTTT
>CATIWJ010207859.1:0-16402 GCA_949640765.1 Croton laevigatus | reverse complement strand
ACAGTGGAGCCTTGCAACGAATATGTTCAGAGCTGTGATATTGTTGCCTTCAACAAAATCTAAGCGAAGCACTTATATATCCTACTGATTCTAGTGTAGCCATTTTGGCATCCTAGTATTTTTGTTATGTGATTTTTTTTTTTGTGATTTTTTTTTGGTTTTCCTTTGGCAACATTTTCCTCTACTTCTGTTTTATGCCAATCTCAAGTTTTTCTTAACTTTTAGGAAAAAAAAAAAAGAATTAAGAAAAAAAAAAAAAGCGAACATACCATTTTTTCATAGCCTTCAATCAACCTGGTGTAATCGACGGCTGCATTGCTCTCTTTTCCAGCTCTCTCTCGCTCCACATCAACACTCCTGCTCTTCTCCGACCTCCTTTGGCTTCGAGGGGATAAGCTTCGACTCCTTCTCTCCGACCTTCTGTGCCGACGTGGAGACACACTCCGATCCCTACTCCTGCTTCTACTTCTCTTCCTCCTATCTCTGTGCTTCTCTTTACTTCTACTTCTGCTCCTACTCCTTCTCCTGCGATGACGATCTCTGTCCCTGTCTCTATCCCTTTCTCTACTCCTGGAACGATGCCTATGGCTCGAATCCCTGTTGCTTCTCTCTGAAACCCTAGAAGATGGCTCGTCTTTAGGTTTTTTCTTGAGCTTATTTTGAATAGCTTCAAGCTGCGCTTGTTTTTCAAATTTTGATGTCTGTGTAGGGCTTGACGATTTGACAAAATTGCTATAAAATGAAGACGAAGAAGAAATGGCGGAGCCTCTTTTAGGAACAGAATCGTTGTTGTCGCTGGAAGAGAATCCAAGACCTTGCTTGAACCTTGCAGCACCTTCTCCTTTGCGAGTAAGTTCGTCGTAGTAGGCAGCTGCTTTATCTTCCTCCATTTTTTTGAGTTTGCTCTCAGCGTTATTCTTTTCCGATTCAAAATTCGAGACCTTGACAGAGTCACACTGAGCCGGCGGCGCTATCCTACCCCAAGCCCTGGTTGCAGAAAACGGTGTCGTGTATAAAACTGTGTGAAGTGTGAACGAACACTATGGGCCATCTATATTGGGCGTATGCGTTAAGTATTCTAACCCATTTGTCTCTCTTTTCTTTTCTTTCAGGTTATACCATACTAGGTTTAGAGAAAGCAGAAGTCCTTGTTCATTTTAAAGAAATGCAGGGTAATTTTCCCCTATGGTATTTAAACTTTGGAGGTTATAATTTAATGATACCTAAAGTTTCCATTCTTATTTAAAAATATATAGACTTTACATGAACTTGTATAGAAAATACTTTTTGATGGAAATACCTCTCTCTCTCTAATTAGACAAAAGATATACTACCTCCATCTTTGTGATTTGTTTACATTTCCTTTTTTGGGTTGTTTACATTTTCATTTATAGTAAGTTTTGATATTGTTTATTATTATTTCTTTATTGGTATTGGTGAAAAAGTAACTGGTGTAAAGGATTAGTAATTATTTATTATTATTTGTGTATTGGTATTAGTGATTTCGTGGTATTTATATTTTTAGGGTGTAAAGAAATGAGAAAGACGGAAATAGTATTTCTCATTTTCGCCCATAACTTGACATTATTTTTTAAAATTGAAGAAGTTGTTTTTTATAATAATTTCTTCTAGTAAATAATAATAATAATAATAATAATATTATTATTATTAATTAGACCTTACTATACAGCTGCAGAAAAATTACCAAAAGACCCATACCCCTTTGAGATCTCTAATTTCACTGATGTATTTAGCATAAATTTTCATGCTATGAATCATATTCAAATCATTATCCAAGGACAATGTAAAGAAAATTATAATTATTAGGAAAAATAATTATGGAGTAATTTAGGTAGAAACAAACTCAGTTTTAACATTTTTTATATATGTGTGAGTTTGTATGTGTTGTGGAGCAAAATGCTCCATACAGTACTTAAAAAATGAAATATATTGCAAAATATTAGTATTTACTTATTAATAAATTTATTAAGAGGGAATTTTATTTTTAAGTGTATAAATTATTGCAATAATAATAATAATAATAAATAAATAAATAAATAAAAATAACTTTATGAAAAATGAAATAATATAATCAATTAATAAACATAAAATTTTAATTATGTTAGACAAATATTCAAAATATAATAAATTATTATTATTGTTGTTGTTATTACTGTCATCTAATTATATGAACTGCTAGCCATTCTCCTACAACTTTTGAAGTGAGAACTTAAAAAATGGCATGTGTATTTTGATCTAACAAAACTTTAGGAGCAGGTACCTCCCTGAATTATCAACTTTAATATCAAAAGAAATAATCTAGTTGGGGTTACATAGCATCATTTTCTGACTCGCTAGTAAATGCAAGGAATCACTTGCAAGCACACCCATCTTTTGATCAACACAAAGCATGTAAGACATACCCGAAATATCTCTCCAGGTGTTATCTTTGAGATTGAAAACCAAAGTTTCTGTTTCAAATTCCCCCTCAGACAAGTGAAGGTACTGACCAAGCCTCATCACCTTGTGATCATCAGTAATGGGATCACACCTAAATCAGAAGTCCAAGCAGACCACATGCTTTTTCCTTAAATTTTGGCATCCAGAAGCAAAAGGGCAAAACTCGATGATTTTTAGTTGATGGGTTCATCACAGCAATCCTTCCAATATATGATCCCCAGAACAAACTAACCCATTAGGGGAACCCACCATCCTGATATGCTTGGTAGTGGGACAGTTCAGATGGACATTGTCAATGGCATTAATTAAAGGGTAATCAAACTTGCCTTCAAATTGAAGTTAATATTATTCATAATGTTTGTATTGTATCATATAACATGAAACAAACACTGTTTAGAGATAATTAATCAGTGGATCACTTTTCAAATACAATATGTTAAATTAAAAGTTCATTTTTTGGCAATTGCCTGTCAAGATCTGTTGTGCCTGAGTAGAGACAACAATTTTCGACATTACCAAAGATAGGTTTGGGTGATTATCAAAAACTTCTAAATTTATTACAATCTCATGGAAGAATTCAAATTAACAAGATACAAAATTGATTATTTATCTTGTTGAACAACAAAGATCTTAATTTATGAAAACTATTGTCTTAACCAAACCTGATAATCTGTTCCTTTATCAACAAACTTTTGCCAGCTACCATCCAAATTAATTTCCTTGGAAGGATTCCAATCAAAATGTCCAAGCTTCATCACCAATGTATCACCAACCTGTGCAACATAACCTTCATTATTTGCATGGTATATCTTCACACTGCTCCGGCAATGGACATCCGCTCTTTTTCGAGCTTCTACTAGCTCAGTAATCGTATCTCGAATACCAAAATCATAGAAATGATCATAAAATATTGTAGGCTGGAATAGGAAAAAAAAAATCCATATCAGGTTGCTTTTATAGCTATATAATCTATATGGAAATTTTAATGAATAACTTACTGTTCCAGGGTGTGTCAAAATATAAGCATATCCTTGCATTAGTTTATCTCGTGGAAATGGCCAATGGCCCTGGACAAAACAATTATCTTAATTATTTCTTTCGACTAATTATTCAAAAAAAAAAAAGAAAGAAGAGAGAGCACCTGTGTTGATCCTGTATCATGGTTCTCTAAAAACGTTACGGCGCGTGAAGGCCACCATCCCATCACTCCTGTTGGTTTTCCTTGAGGATCTATTAACCTCCAATATTGGTTATGCAGAGCTGAGTGCAATATTCCCTGAAAATTATGCACAAGTATTAAAACTTTGAAACAAAAATAATGACTTGATGAAGGAAAATTACACAAGTAACCATAGTTTTAAGCCTGCTTAGCTCTCAGAAAAATCCATCCAGAAATTACCTTTGTTGTGACATCAAATGCTGAGGAAGTACCACCCGTGGCATTGATCCAGTTGACTATTCTTTGCCGATGTGCATCTACAACATGAACCATATCAGATTATTTAGCCATATCAGACTTTAAAATATGACTGAAATTTTCCTTAACAATAATTTCAAATAGCCTTTAGTTGACATATTTGGTATGATGCAGCCTTACATGCAACTTGCTAAGAGTAGCTTGTTCAAGAAATTTTCAGTTCATGAATTAGAGTTGATAGAAATTTACCTTGATTATAACATAAGCTACCATTTTCATAAGCTAAACTATCCCAGTATTCTCCTATAGCAAATGCAGGATTTGAAGCTTCAATATATTCTTTAAAATATGTTCCTGAGAAACCTCTATAAGAAAAACAAATTAAAACACTCATTGGATTGCTAGAAAGGACGATTATAAATGTAAATTCATAAGAGAATGAGGGAAAACTAACATGAACAAGTAATTTACCTTACAAAGTCAAGGCGCCATCCATCAAAACTAATATGACTTCGAAGCCAATTTAGCCATACTTTTATATCTTTTCTTACAAATTCTTGGGAATGATCAATGTTTGGAGCTGCATGGAAGATATCACCTGCATAGAAACTCAATCATGGTAATATTTATCGTACAAATAAGGGATGAACACTAATTTGGTATTTACATGATTTTCATTCTATGATAGATACTATAAATTAAACAATCAATTTTACAGTTCACTTACCACTTGAAGGATTCCCACGACCTTGGAAGTTCGGATCATCACAAACAATTGCTTCTGGCCCCCATGCTATCTTCCCTCCAAAAATATTCCAAACACCATTTGGACTCTGATCTTACAAAGAAGATTAATTTGTCAATGCACTAGCCAGGTGAACACATACACAGAGAGAATGCAAATTTCTAAAGAAAAAGTGAAGTAAATTAAAATGTAAAACATAGGAATGATAATAATGATTACCTGTTTCTGAGCACATCTATGATTTAGTACAACATCTCCCAAAGCCTATGTGCACAGGTAACACATATATCAATAGACCAATCCAATTGAAAATTAGATAATAATGAAAGAAATGAGGCATTCTTCACAGTCTATTATCTCCAAGCCAATTTCAAGAAAATGCTACATCCTAAATTCTGAAATTTGAGGCATGATTGCACCATAAAATAAAAATCCCAGAAGCAAAAAATTAAAACACACACCAGGAGATCATTAGAATGCATTTCCTCTATACAGTATTTCAATTCTTCCTCAGTACCATATGCTGAGTTCAAGTTATAGAGGTCTGAAGGCAAATAACCTGCACATTGATCACTCATATTTGTTAAAGTTCCATCTTTCATTGTACTCAATTAACAGCAAACATTACTTAAGTTTATAAAAATATTTATTAGAGGGGAAGATTGTAGATAAAGGAAAGACATAATTGATAAAGACCTTGAGGGGCGACAGATTCAGTTGGTGGGGGTAACCATACTGCTGTGACACCACTTTTAGATAAATCAGCAGCCTTAGGAGCCAACTCAACATACCACTGTCTTCTCCAGCTTTCCCAGTTAAAACCTTGAAACTTTTAAGAGTAGGAATTGCTATATGAAAGATTCAAATATCATCAAAGTATAATTTTAATTTGCAATCCATTAGTGTAGTATACTTACCACAATCTCACGTCCAGTTCCAGTGCCTGGTTCTGCATTGAAACAAATAAGAGCACCAAGTTAGATACAGAATACAGATCATGTCTTGCATCTCTACAGATAACATATAAATTTCGTATTCACCTAATTTTGTATGTTCTGGAGTCTTTCTCCATTGTGTGGTCTTTCGTTGAAGAGAACGCTCTAAGGCCTTTCTCTTTTTTTCTATTGCTTCTTTCTCAATCACATGCTCAATCAGTGTATCCCCTTCTTTAGGTTTTTCACGGGCAATTAACCATACTTGATCTGGCTTAGGCAAATCCAAATGTCTCAATTCTGATGATATTTCTGATACTTGGCCTTTTCTTCTTGGTGGAAACTTAGGACATATGGTCCTGATCCTCCTTGCCATCCATTGAGGTATGTCTATTCGAGGACCGTCCGTCAAAAGTTTCCATTTCTTTGAATCATCATCTGTCAAAAGATCTAAACGCCCCCCTTTTACTGTAAACATAGCATCTTCATCTTCGGCCACTTCTGCTCGTTTTCTCCACAACTTTAAATTAGCTTCAGACGCCTGTAATGATCTTTGCAGCGATTCATATCTCTTCAGGTATGCATTTTCCCTTGACGTTGCTGTTTCTTTAGCAGCTTCAATTGCAGCCTTGATGTTTTGCAACTCTGCCTTAAAAGCTTTAGTCGCAGCCTTCCTTTTTTCTACAGCATCTTTTTTCATTTTCTCCATTAAAGTACCAATTTCCTCCCCTCTCTTTTTCCTATCTTCCTCCTGATATTCATGCAGTTTTTTCTCAGCCTCACTAGCTCGGAGTTCAGACTCCTTTTCTAGTGCTTGGACTTTATCCAATTCCACCTTCAGCTTATCAACCTCATTTCTTGTAACCGATAACTGAGATTCTAAATCATTTACAGCCCCTTCTAACCTAACATTTTCTGATTTGATAGAAGCAATTTCATTGACTGGATTAATACCATCAGTAAAGATTGCTACTGCTTTTGTTGCATGATCATTGGCTTTTTCTGCCATGTCCAAGGCCTTTTTCATTGCATCTTTTGACTGCTCAACTAGTGTCATTATTGTTCCATCATTTGCATTCCTAATTTGTTCTTCAACCTTAGAGGTTGCTTCAGCAGCACAAGTTTCAGCAGCGGAGACTCTCATTTGAGCATCTTTTGTTATTTGAGATGTTGCTTGTTGAAAAGCAATCTCTGCTAACTTTTCAACTTGTACTGCAAGTTCAACAGCATCTTGTCTTGCAAGAACCAGCTTCGACTCTAATGCGTGTTTCTCTTCCACTGTTTCCTGCAGCCTCTGCTGGAATTCTAATCTAGAGGCTTCAAGTTGTGCAATGTATTCTTGTTGTTTAGCCTCAAATTCAGTTAACTCTCCCATTAACTGATCTCTTTCTTTCCGTACCTCGGAAAGAACTTTCTTAGCTGATGCTAGATCATTCTCTCCTTTGGAATTATCCTGCTAGAAATTTAGCAACCACATGAGCCTCTGTTACAACAATTGGTCTACTCTATACTCTCTCAGATTATATATATACATATATATATGGTTATAACTTACAAATCTTTTCCTCTCAAAGCAAAATAAATGCATAATCTTTACCTTGCGTGCAAAGACGATGGTTCTTGATCTAGTTTGCCAATTACCATTATACAAAAATTTCCTGCAAGAATGCCAAATAGAAAATTTAAACAAGAGAAACCTGAAATCGCCATTAAATTAATAAAGCAGAGATCTACAAATTTCACCTTATAGTTGTGGAAGAACTCAAAATGTTGAAAGGATTCTGCAGCTGCAAAACATTCTTATCAGCAGAAGCTAATGAAAAGTTTTGGAGAATTCCACAAGAGGCATTTGAGGAAAAAATGCCTTCCATGAATCTCTTCTTCTGAGACGGAAAAAAAAACACTAAAACTTCAAAATTGAAAGGTAAATTTTGAATAAGAAGTAAAATCCAAATTTTATTGTGACAATATTTTGTAGAAATGTGAAGAAGTGAAATGGTGAAGTGACAAATGGAAGTGTAAGAGATGAATTTGGCGCGAAGACTCGGCTAAGCCTTTTGAGTATTTGTAGCTCACAGTAAATGTAGAGAAATCAATGGCATCTACTTTTCACCATTTTTTTTCAAGTTTAGGGATATAATTACGAATAAACCCTATATTTTTGTCAAATTTAAACATTATGTACAAAAAATACGGTCATATTTTTAACTTTTTTTTTTTCTTTTAAAATAAATATAACTCATGAACTTGAACATGCAAAGAGTAATTCGAACTCCGTCTGTTTAGACACAAGGGTTATTAAGTCTTGGACCTCAATCACATATTTTTAACATTTGAGTTCCATCCAAATATATATATATATATATTTTTTTTTTTTTTTTGAGAATTTCATCCAAATATTAAGTCTTTCCTATTGTAGTGCTATTGTGAGAGCAATATTGTTATTACCAAAGAGCAGTACAGTGACATTGAAAAACTTCGAAATAAAGCTTCAATAACGCTGCAAAATGCTTGAAGGATGGAAAATATGCGTTTGTGATATCTTGCTTGCCAGCAACTTAGCCCATCCATAGCCCAGAATCCACCGGGCACCATCTTCTTAGCAAGCTTACCAACCATCAACAAATTAACCTTCTCAACTTAGCCTCCTGGAATCCATCTGAAAGAAAATGTATTACCCATCATCAAATTTGCCTTCTTCCTTCAATAGACAAGTAATGAGAGTGGCCGTGTGGGATTTGATGTCGGAGACCCATTTCGGCGCTCGAACAAGTTCTAATGGGGAGAGGCAGACAAAAATTACAATTTTGATTTTTCACAAATCAAAGCAATTCATTTGATAATAATGTTGAAATGCAAACAAAGAGATTTAGACTCTTAAGTAGAAAAAGAAACCTAAAATTTTTCCAAAATTATTATGGTTCAAAAAGAAAAACAAAATAAAAATCACCATGAAAACCATTGCAATTTACTATCATCTACCATTCGTAATTTTGTATGATCAATTGATAAGTGATAATAATATGAGATTTATGTGTTCATTGGTAATATATTGCAGGGAGGAGAATTTCAATTTTTTTTCCCCTAATATAATTTGATCTTGCTGGAAAAAAATATAAATTACTTTCATTTTAAGTAGTCATTCTTCCAATTTTAACACTCATTAAAAAATAATTAATTTTGTATTAATTAGACAACAATTTTTGGGATAACTATTAGTTAAAACGTTAAACGCTATTTTTTATAACATTCTATTAGATAGCTTTTAACTGTTTAAATAATATTTTATCAATAGCTAATTCTTGTAACTTTTAGCTTTTAACATTTTGTAAACAATAACTACAAAGCCTAATTGATTTTTCTACCTTCCATTAAGATTGTATTTTCTAGAAATTGGGTTCGATTCTTACCAATCACACTGTTAATACCAATTTGGAGGTTTGGGGAGGATTATCTCTTGCTGTGTAGTCTAGATTATTATCCAGTCCATTAGTGGTATATCTATATTAAAAATAAATAAATTCTAACCGTAGATTTCACCACAGGCATTTCACATTTTTTCATTTTCGCCCTCAAATGAATTTTATTGAGGTTTCATTCTTAATTTCATGCAAACTCACAAATTTTCACTCCAGTTTAAAATTTTTGATTCTAATTACAATAAATTTGAAAGTTTATGGACTTGGTACAAATTTCTCTTATACCATGGGTACTGGTTTAGGTGGAATCGTTAAAAGGGAATAATTTTCCCTAAAAAAAAAGGATCAAACCTAATTTTTGTCAATAGATGTAGCATAGTGTTCCCAAAAATGTTGCAACTGAAGCAGTAAAGCAGATGAAGATTAGAAGAAATTGTTGGTGATGAGGATGAGAAAATGGAGTAGTAAATAAGTTTGTGTTATTTTTGAGAATCAGGGAAGGAATGAGAGAGGGAGGCCGGAGGAGTGTTTAGTTGACCTATCCACTTTTCCATCTTCTATGATTGCAAAATAACTAGTTTTATTTTAAATTATTTTTTATTTTGAACTATAATTATAATGTTAGCTGAGATAAACTGTGAAAAGTGAAATTAATTCGATTATGGAATGTGCTTCAAAACTGACAAAGGGCCTTTTATTTCTTCAATAGCTATGTTTGGTCATTTTCTGAAAACTAGTACAAGTGGTGAAACAATGGCCTAGATGTTTAATTGATGATGATGAATTGAGCTTTCAGTATAAGTAATTTATCTTGTTGCTCTATCAATGATTCTTTATCATTGAAAAATTATGTTTTGATCCCAGTTTTGGAAAAAACTCTTCTAACAATTCCTCCTAAGCCTTTACCCATGAGATTAGAGAAATCCATCATGTACATGGGAAAGAGTGACTAATGGCTAAGGTGGAAGGGATCCTTATACAATGTCCACAAACTTTCAAAATTGTTTCAATTAGGACCAAATTTTCTAATATGGATTGAAATTAGTGAGTTTAGTTAAGTTAAATTAAGGGTGAAATCGTAATAATTTTTTTACAATGAAAATGGGAAAATACATAGCATAGGGCCAACGAGGACGTTGGACCAGAAGATAAGTATAATGTGCTTTAGTTTAGTTTATAATCTAAGTTCTTGCTGAGTTTTAGGTCTTTTTGGACTATACGTTTAACATAGATTTTAAATTTTTCTGTTCGGCCCAGATGTTCATTCGGCCAAGTTCATGTCATGTGCTAACTTCTCCTTCTGCTTTTTTCATGTCTATATTAATTTGTCTATTATGTTTGCATACCTTATAATTTTTTTTGACTCAGGATATATCTCTTCTATTTTAAAATGGAGTACTTATAATTTATAGTTTCTTTTAATTAATATAATATTTAACTAAAAATATATAAACATTTATAAAATATTTTTATTACATATTAATTTTTTAAAAAAATTGCTACTTTAATTTATTATTATTATTAAAAATATTTAAAAATAATATAAATATTTAATTATTTATTAAAAATGACCAATAACCAGAATTTTGGTTAGGCCACTGAAAAAATAATTTTATTTCAAAACTCTCCAAAATATCTAGTATCTAAAATAAAATTTTTCCTATTAATTTAACATATAGAAAAGTAAAAATTTTTTCTATTTAAACAAAACAAAGATGATAAATTGATAATCATAATTCATAAAAGTTACAATACAAACACAATGGTGTAATGAAAATAAGTTAGAAAATGAAAAAATATTTGGAGGCAAATAATTTATTTTCTCCTCGAAAATATTATGCATTGTGACTTTTAGCCCCTTAATCAGGAAGTTGCACCTTTTTAACCTCTGAAATGTCTAAAATATAAATCTTCGCACCCTTCGTCTGGCAATAAATGTCACATGAATCCCAGATTGACGGAAGGCGCATGAGGGCATTAAAACTTACCTGCCCAACACTGCCGTTTTGATAAAAACTTACCGCTAGCGACAAACAATGCCATTTCGATATACAGAAACCCTAGAAAAATTAATTCCTATGATTCAAAGGTAGAATCCCTAATTTGTTTCCTTTTTCCCCTCAATTTGGCTTTTTCCTCGATTCAAGCAAAGAGAATCTTCATATGGTCCCTTCAATAGAGTTTGGCAATTGTTAATGAGCCATAAAGTGCAATCATTGTCGATCATTCTTGGTAGTGGACCAAAAGCTACTGAGGTTAGTTTTATATTCATCTTTATTCAATTAAAAACTGCAATGCAGGGTTGGAATCTGTCTGAGTTGGACATTGTTTCCTTATTTAAGAGTTCATGTATGAGTTATTGGCATGTTCAAGAAATACTATTTATTTAGGGTTTTTTAGGATTTACAGCAATGTGATGTTGTATTCTGTCAATCTGTTGAAAGAATGTGAAACTTGATTATCACAATTGATAATTATAGCATTGCCAATGTTCATAAATATGACATATAACTTAATTTAGTGTAATGTGCACTGTTCAATTCCAATTTTTTGGGTTGTGTGTACTGTACAATGTTGAACATGAGTGATATCACTATTTGTTTGAGTTATATGCATGGGAGTATGTTTACTTGAAAACCTACATTTGATTATTATAAGGATAGTGAAGTTGTTGTGAGTGATTTTTATAAGTTAGACAAGTTATCTTACCAAGCTTTAATGTCATTTTGTAACAAGATTAGGTATGGATTATATCTTAAGGACAAAGTGAATGAAACTTTTTCCTTAATATATAATAATTTGTGTTTGGGTGGGGTTAGAAGTTCAGCTAGGATTGGAGATGAGTTCAATTTTTACATAGATAGTGTGGGGTTTTTAGTCCTGATTTGATAGCTCCTATTTTATTTGACCTTACCTCATATGTTGAGCTATTAAAGGATCCTACTAGAATTGTTCTTATGGTCAGACTAGTTTAAATAACCAAGGACAATGTGGTTATGTATGAGGTACAGGCTTTTGCTATTGAACATGGTAAGGAAGAAATTTACCTTGACATGTCATTTGTACCAAAGATGAAAACCAATTTCATGCATGCATCCTTTAACCTACCAACATTTGATGAAACTGAGTGTATTAACCCTAATGACTTATTCTCTTCTCCTCCTTCTAATGACATGCAGTTAACAGATGATGAGGATGAGGAATTAATATAAGTTAGAGCTAATGTTAGAGAGTCATTAAGAAAAAACTAACAATATAGACAATGAAAATGAACAACCAACAGAAGAAGATTGTGGTCCTATTAGGGTAGAAGAAGAAGAAGAAATATTTAATGCTTCATCTTCTAAAGATGATGATAAGGATAAAGTGTTTGATTATTATAATAGTGATGACTTGGGAAGTTATTATAGTGGTTCAGATGAGGATGTAGATAAGGACACATTAAGGAGGCATGATGATGTACCTCAATATGATCCTACTTCACAAATTCCTCAATTTTGTCTAGGCATAAAATTTGATAATGCCTTTCTTATTAGGACTTTCATAGCTAAATATGCTGTGATAAAGAAGGTGGAAGTTTATTATGATAAAAGTGAACAAAAAAGAATTAGAGTCAAGTGTGAAAAGAATGCCCTCGGTTGTTTTATGCTAGCAATCCAAACTCCAAAGATAACACCCTTAAGCTTGTAATATATAAACCACATCATATCTGTTACACAATTAGCAAGACTTTATTTGCTAAAAGCACATATCTGTCAGACATCCTAGGAAGTAAGGTTTCACAACAACCTAACATCACAATTAAAGAAATTAAATTGCATCTAAAAGTACATTATAGGTTACATATGCCCATGTCTATTTGGAAAAAAACAAAGGTCAAAATTATAAAAGCAATCATAAGTGACTTCAAGTAAAAGTATGCTATGCTTAATGCTTCATATGGACATAATTAATGAGTCTAATCATGGTTCTAGTTGTGTTGTAAAGTCTTAACATTGGTAAGAACCAATTTGTCAGGTTATATGTGTGCTTTGATGCACTTAAAAGAGGGTGGAAAGCTGGATATAAAAGAATGATTAGTGTTGATGGGTGCTTCCTTAAGGGTATATATAAGGGGCGGTTATTGTGTGTAATAGGAAAAGATAAGAACAATCAAATGTTCCCAATTGCAGAGGCAATTTGTCAGATTAAGAATAGAGAAAATTAGAGCTAGTTCTTGAGATGTTTGCAGCATGACTTAGAGCTTGTAGATGAAATTAGATTCTGCATCATATCTGACATGTAGAAGGTATGTTTATATATATTATACCACTTTTTGTTGTCTCACTGACATTATTAACTTAAAATGGGTGTTAGGTGTGTTTTTCAAGGATTACAAAATGTATTGATAGACTTATTGCCTAATGTAGAGCATAGAATGTGTGCTAGGTATGTGTATATCAACTAGTCCAATAAGTGGAAGGGCTAAGAGAGGAAAAAGGCCTCTTGGGCATGTGCGAAGACCACTTATCAAGTGTAATTGGCATCCGGTTTAGAGGACTTAAGAAAGTTAAAAGATGATATTAAGGATGATGCTTTTTACTACTCTATTCAATGTTGGACAAAGACATTCTAAAGCACTGACTTCTAATGTGATATTATTAACAACCTCTCTGAAACATTCAATGGTTGAATTTTAGAAGAAAGAGATAAAAGCATTATTACAATGCTTGAAAAGATAAGGATATGTGTAATGAGAAGAATTGAAAAGAAAACAAGATTTGCTACAACTTGGATAAATGATTTTAATCTAAAGCTTGAGAAGAACAAGGAGTTAAGCTACAATTGGCATATGGATTGGAGTGGGGATGATGGGTATGAAGTTACACATTTGTTCAACAATGCCAACAGATATGCTGTCAAGCTATTGGAGAAGAGTTGTTCTTGTAGAGCCTAGAACCTCACTGGTGTTCCATGCCAACTTGCAATTTGTGTAATTTATAATCAACACTAGCAACCTGAGAACTTTATTGATTTATGGTATTATAAAGATGCTTATTTAAAAGCTTATCAGTTTTCAATGCAACCAGTCATAGGGATGGAAAGTTGGCCTAAATAGACTTATAAATCAATTGAAGCTCTTAAATTTTAAAAGAAAAGAGGAAAGAGACAGACAGCTAGAAGAAGAGGAATTGAGGAGGGAAAAAGGGGAAATACAAAGTTGTCTAAAGTCAGTTCACATTCATGCATTGTTCAAATTGTAAGAGCTCAACTCATAATAAAAGAAGCTGCCCTAATAGTGTAACCAAAGCTACTAAGGTTAGCACTTTATTGTTGTCTTTAGTTTTATTATCATTGAATTTTAACTTCAAATCATGTTTTTGGGGTACTTTTGGAAAAAGTTCAAGACTTAGAAAGCTAAATCCAAGAAGAAAATGTTCTTCATATACTCCAAACCAGGATCTTGATCACATTCTAGCTACATTATAAATTGATCCTCAAATTGATAGAGCTCAAACTGAGACAAGTACTGCATCAAGGATAAGTGTAAGTCAACCTTTTGTAGGTTGAAGTAGGAAGTAAACAACAAAGAAGAGCATACTGTACTATTTCTTAGCCACTTCCATCTATAAGTACAAACTAATAATGTGCAAGCAATATTAGATATGAGGTAAATTCCTTAATTTTTGATGTTATTAGCTTTGTTGTGTCTGTGAAGAGTATTTATTGTTGTGATTGAGATTGTCATGAGCTTGAGGGTCAGTTATTTTCACTATTGTTATGACATTGAGCAGGACTATATTGTTGTAACTGAGGCTGTTTTTAGCTTTAAATGTTGTTATTTGAACTCTTATTGTGACATTTATCATGACTTTATTGTTATGACTAAGACTGTCTTCAATTTTCAGGTTTATTGTGTCACTTGGACTACGTTATTATTATGTGTATGCAGCCATCGCGAGTTGAAGCATCTCTAGGCTTGACCAACAGTCCTTTAAAATGGCATGGGAAAAAGTTTTTACCTGTTTTAGAGTTGTTGGAGAAGTAGAAAAAGTCAAGGCGGCAGAGAAAGGATGACCAGCAATAATGAGGATAGGAATTTTTATTTTGTACTTAGCTTAATGAAGTTCATTTTTGGCAATATTTTTTAGCCTAAAAATGTAGGCAACTCCATGTGGTTTTATATTAATAGTATTGCTTTGTTGCCTAAAACAGGAAGGCTTACATAGGTTATAGCAATTGCAAATATTGATAAACTATTTTGAAATTAATAGCATTGCCAATTTAATAGTGTCATTTTTTGGCTATTTGTGCTAAAAATGTATTCATTTCAAAGATTGATTGAAATCTAACATTTTTTCGGACAAACAAATGCAACACTAGTATTAATGATTCCAATTAGCTAGCTATGCACAAACTTGATTAGCTCAGCTGTAATAATTAAATTTTCTTGATTAGAATAATAGAAATCCTTTTCTTTTTTTAACTATATATGCTGTGTTATTTGAATTTTTCTTGTTATTTAACTCACCTTTAGAAAGCAAAACTGTTGATTATCAAGAGAAAGAAAGCATAGCTAATATCAATTATTATTATAATATAAAGTATTTACAAGTTCTCAATGCACATGAGCTTAAATTAGCTTCAAAATAACTTCATTTGTAGACAACACTTGAACATAGGAGGGAAAAGATTGCATTATAACACTTGAACATAACATTGAAAACTGCAGTTGAATAAACCTGCATTTCAAATGATTTTACAAATCAAACACCCTATCCCAAATCCTACAACAGCTCATAACAGAACACTCTCATATTTAAAGACATTAAAATTTTTCTCTAATGAGGTTTTAAGCTCATCAATCTTCATTTTAAGCTCTATAATCCTTCCTTTAAGAGCAACCAATATTTCTTCATTAATGACTGAAATATCATTACAAATCAGACTCAAATCACGACTAATTTCCTTATCGATTTTCACCCTCACAAACTTCAAGTCTTTCTTTATCCAGAAAAACTCATATGTGTTCTGGGTTTATGCATTTTGTTGCTTCCACTGCTCTTAGCCAACACATACCAATTTTTCTCATTTTTCACCTCATCGTGCTAATAAAAGAAATCACAATAAGTTCCTTTCATTTAAAATAAAATCACAATTAGAATGTCGAATGTACAATTAAATCAAATTGAACAACAAAATGCATTAAAATTGTCAAATTTACTTCAATTTTCAGGACATTTGTGAAAAATCCTCCTATCATTTTTAGGATTCCTCGTTTGGACAATAATGGATTCCTTCATACATTTGCACAATAACACCACTTTCTTTTTCAAATTCAAAGAATCAGACATTGTTAAACCTTAGGAGATGAGATTATAGAGAAAAGAGAGGAGACACATAAGATTTTTCAATTTGGGGGAAAAAATTGGGGACTATGCCTTTGAAT
>CATIWJ010207804.1:0-30076 GCA_949640765.1 Croton laevigatus | reverse complement strand
GATGTCTACATGTAGACATTCATTCTCATCACCTTTCACGCTTTCCATTATAAATGACTCATAAGTTAATAAAGGATGTTGAATTCTACCGCATGGAGTTTACTATAAGTTCACACTATAATCACTATCAGATAATCACTTTCAATCATGTCTACAAATTACTTTTCAAACATTTGCATATTATTAATAGTTACTTTTGACCAATGCATTTTTTTTTTTTAAGTTCTAGAATATCTGACTTCTTTTAAGTTTTTATGAAGGAATTTCAATTCATTAATGATGAATGAGTGTGTCCTCAGTAGGAGATTCGCCAATAAACTTGAAGAACAATACAAAATTTTGGAGAGTAACATTAAAGTAATTAATTTTTTAAAACGTAATTATAATTAAATTTACACTAAACAATTGAAATCGGAGCACAAAAGCTCAAACTTTGATAAACTTTTTAAAGTTTTATAGTTTGGAATTGTTAGAGCTTACTTATTACGGTTTGTTGAACTCGTAGGCTAGATAATGCTATGGCACACTTTCTTGGTGGGGAGTGGAAGTGGTAGATTTTGGTCATCGGAATCCTTGCCCCGCTACATTGCTGCTTTCCAACAAAGCCTTTGATGCTATCTTCAGATTCTCCATTGCCAAAATCAATGTCAAATTTATACATTAATGAAAATTCGTCTTCTAACTATGCTAATATAATTCATTCAATGGAGATTTATATCAAATGGGTTTGATCATACTATGTTTTATGTTGCATGATTTAATTTTTTTCACAGTTTCCTAGGGTGAATCGCTTGAATAACTACCAGATAACAGAAATCAAATAACATACAATAACCTTAGCTTGATGAAAGAAAAAAAAAACTAATTGAGTAGACCATCTCTTTGTTTTCCAATACTGTTATGATAAATTCAAATTCTTCAACTTTGCAGAATGATTCAGTTATCACAATAGTCACCTTTTAGTATGAGATTTAAAAACCTAGCTGAAGCCCACTCTTGAGCTTTTTTGGATAATAACTAGGATGATAAAAGACTAAATTTGTTAGAAACAAGTTAATTTTGTTGTGGAAACCACACTGATGTCTTTCATAGAATATTGTTGTGGAAATCACAGGACTAATTTTTTGTTTTATTTATTGGATCAACTTCTAATTTGAACATGAACATTTTTGGATACTTTGTCATTATTTTGACAAATATATGTACAATCCTTTGGAACTAAGGCATCCTTTGGACATTAGCAAACCATTTACACTTGGTTGTGTAATAAGATTTGAGGATTATGCTTTAGGTAACCAACAATTACAGAGTAAAAATTAAACATAATTACAACGTAAGAATTAAACAGGGTTAGTGGTAGGCAGTAGAGAAGCTATTCTAGTTTAATTTGGTATATAATTAGAATTTGACTGTTATTATTTGCTTAGCCAACTATTAAAGACTAAGATTAAGCAGTAAAACTAAAATAGAACAATAACAAAGAATGAAAAGTAAATTAGATTATTAGCTGGTAAATAGGAATGCAAATGGAAATGGAAAAATAATTAGATTATGAAATAGAATGCAATCAATTGAAAATCCAATAAATTGGCTTTCTTGTCCAATAACTGAGGGAGGTAGAAGGGGAAAATTGTTAATAATTTGAAGCCAATCATTTGAGATTCAAAGAATGTTCTTGAAAAAATTACAAAAATATCAACAGAACAATTTTTGAATCTCAAAATCGATGACATTACTCTAATCAAGAACAAGGAACTATTAAGAATCAAGAATGAAGGAAATATTCTTGTTGAAATAAGAGGAATGGAGCTAGAGGGAGAAGGAGAATAGCTAAGTATTTATAGTTGGGGGTAGTATCAGTAAATAGTAAATACCAAAATTTTTTATATGAAATAATTCGTTAACGTTTACCGAACTTTATAACCTTCGGTAATCGGTTTCTAGTAAAAATTAACGGTTTACAAATAAACCAATTTTCTAGTAAGAATTGATGACTTTTGGATTTTTCTTTTTCTTTAAGTTTTCATTTACAAAAATAAAAAAAAAAATTTTTTTCAAATTTTATGACCTTTATTTGTTATTTTTTGCAGTAAATTTTTAAAAATTCGATAATCAGTAAATAAGAATTTGGTATTTGGCTCAGTAAATTGTAGTGGTTTTCTGATGCAGGTTCGAGCAAATCATATAAAAATGGTGTCGTCGTAACAGGCAAAAGAAAGTGCAAGATATGTATGGCCTAGTGGTTATGCCTCTCTTTATTGGGCAAGTTTGCCCAGGTTCGATCTCTGTCCTATAGGTAGTGTGACTATGTACAAAAAATATATAATACCAGCATTCATCATTTTTAATAGGGTGGATATTTGTATGGATAAAGGCGTCGTTTTGAATGCATGGGGGTTGGGAAGCCGACTCAAAATGTAACAAAGTAAATAGTGTAAACTAAGTGAATAACATAGTTATATGTTTTTCTCTCTCTCTCTTCTTTTCTTTCCCTCTGCCCTCTCTCTATAGGTTGCTTGTCGTGCTGGTTTTGGTGGGTGGTGGCTGCTGCCGTTGGTGCTCTTTTTGGCTTTTTTTTTTGTTTTTAGTTGTTGCAGTGTTTCTGCTACCTATAGGGTTCTTTTGGAGGTTTTATTCCTCTTTGGTTTTAGCCTAGCTTTAAGGTTTTTTCTATAGATCTACAAAGGTTTTCATCTTATTTTATTTATGGAGCTATTTCATTAGTTGAAGAGAGCAGATCTAACACTGTTGTTGAAACTTCTAATGGGACTCATAAAAAAATCTCTAGGTATCTAAGAGTGGAGCGTTTGGAAGAGGAAACAATATGTTGTCCCGTCAACTCCACCAGAATCTTCAGTATTTGTGCTAGATTTCTTGTATAAAATTTCTGCTTTAGATTTTTTATATAAATGTTGTAATTTGATGGTGTACTCTTTCTAAATCAATGAAATATTTTATGGCCTATGTTAAAAAAAAAAAAAAACCATAGTTATATGTTTCTTGGCTTTTGGTCTCAAATCTATGGGGTTGTTTTTTCCATTAAAGGTTGGTTACATTTCTTTATGTAATTTGTACCAGTAACCGGTTTATGGATGGATACTCTTGGAGTAGTCGGTCTGGCTCTACGTGTTTATGACTTCATTTTTCAGGAAATCTGTGCAACGAAATATCCTGAATACTAAAAATATTCTCTATAAAATAGCACAAAACATGTGTAGCACAAATTATAGTACATATTAGTCTAGAAAAAAAATATGCCTATAATACTCTCCACACGCACTTGCCATATAAATAAATATAGTTTTTTAAAAAAATTTCCATTAAAAAAAAAATATTATGCACACAAAATAGTCGAAAATAAGAGAATATAAATTTATATATCTGAGTGCACAAAGTCATCAAAAAATAAATTTATTTTCTCTTTTTTTTAAGTCACCAAAAAATGAATTTATTCTCTTATTTTCTTACAGCCACTGGTACGTAAATTCATTTTCTTTTGTTTTCAGTGTTTGTGCACTCAGATATATAAATTTATATTCTATTTTCTGACTATTTTGTGCGTATTTTTTTTATTTTTTTATATGTTATTTTTTAATTTTTTTAAAAAATAAATATTAATAATAATGTTAATTTAGCTGAGGACATATTTATAAAAGAAAAAAAAAATATTATTAACTTAATTAAAAGTTATATTTACTTAAACAAAACTAAAAACCCAAAAAAAAAATGTGCTACTATCACTTTCAAGTAAATAAGGCCCAAGACAGGCCCAAAAATGTGGAAGAATCACTAACAAAAAGTCATAACGGTGAAAAAAGCTCAAGGCCGAGACTGAAAATACAGAAGCTGCGGCCCAGGAATAAGGACGTCGTCGTTTTGGGTTGAAAAAAATGCAGCAAAGTTCAAAAGGCCTACGGAAAGCCCAAAAAGCCCATGGGAAAAACTGGGACACAGGACTACAGGCAAGCTGCAAAACGGCAGCACAAAGTGAAAATTATTGTAGTGCCTTTTTTCTTTTTGTAGCATGAACAGTGTGTTGGTTGTTCAATTTGACATGGTTAATACAGATACAGATTTTGTTGTTCTTTGTGCACAGTGCTGATGGTTTTACATTGACTGTGCACTATATCTGCTTCATAAGATCGAAGTTTTAGCAAACTAATTTTTCTTAACACTGATACGACCAATCTGTTAAATTTCATGTGATTAGTCTGATAATTCTCTAATGTTAGTATAATAATTTCATTTATTGTGCAAATCAGATCAAGGACTTTTTAGTAGCTCCATTTATAAAAGTATATACCCAAAACATATGCAAAGATTCTTAAACTTGGATTCTCATTCTGAAAGTACTAATGGCTTCTTCGAGCAATAAGGTTATTACAAATTTACAAGAAGGTATAACTATAGCGGGTTAAAAGATTGTACTTTTGGGTATCGAAGCAAAGGGTTGCATCTAGATTTTATTTTATTTTGATGTACAAAATATAATTCTATTACTTATAGTTTAAAAAATAATTTGGCCAACGGGTAAAGGTAAAAGAATCAATAGGTTGAAAGGCTTTATATAGACTTGAATGATTTACCGCTCAAAGTATTGCTTGAGCTTGTTGAATGGCTGAATGATTATTTCCAAACCCTTGGTGTTGCTTTTGAAAATAGGGATGAAGCGATCTAACTCCTTCCAGGTATAAAGGTGTCTGCATTTCAATCAAGCGGGAAGCCTACACAGATAAGCGCGTCTGTTAACATATAACCTGACATGATTTGTTCCTTCCCTTAATTCGAAAAATTGAAAATAATGTAGAATCTGAAACAAGTTTGTAATACAGCTTACAGCTCTGCGGAAAGCGAACATCTCTTCTTCACCAGATAGCATGGAAACTATACCGCTTGGTGCACCTCCAGTGCTCACGTTGCCTTCAGCTAAAACATCTCTACGAAGTTTCGCTCCTTCTGTCTCTGTTTCAAATTGGAAACTGGAGACCAAAAAACAAGAACAAAATCATTCTAAAGAGTAAAGATAGCCATAACCCAAGCAAATGTGCTAGTTTGCCGGCTAGATTGAGAAAAAAATGAGCTTGCAGGTTCAAATGCTTATATGGAGTTTCAGTTAATGTCAGTCATAACCTATTGAGGTGGATAATAATTAAGAAAAATGTGAACATAAAAATAGTAACTACCTTTCCAAATCAAAAAGTGTACCATCCTCTGTTCCTTGGAATAGGTCATCAATAGAAGAAGCTGCCAAACAAATGAGGCGGCAATGATGATTGTACAACTCATCTATGAGGATGATAAATCTACGTGCCTAAAATATAAAAACACAAAGGGTTAGGTTGGCACTGGTTATAGGGGAGTCTCCATGCAATGATTCAAGGTCAAATTGAATGGGAACAGGCTTAATGACTTGTAACAGAATATGGCATCACAGTTGGTCATGTTCTAATGGGCCTTGTTTATGGTGCATTCCTTTAGCTAGCACAAAGAAATAGTGTTACCTTGTCACGGATTCGCATGCTCATTTTTGGAATATCCGAGATGAAAATAGTGTGATAATTTTTTGCAACTGCAATATAATCTGCTGCACCCCGCTGCATAATCAACAGTAAGGCAAGTCACCAAAACGAAGGGAATAAAGGAAAATAAAAAGTCATTCCACCATGAAACAAATGAAGCATATATGACACTGCACCGATTTAGGAATAGCAAGTAGATTTTTCTAAAAAACGAAAAATAAATTTTAAACACCATGAGAATATAAAAGCTAAGTGGTATGCTTTACTATCAAGAGAACTTTACACAATTGCTACCCCATTAAATTTTGTTAACACAAGTCCAAATGAGAGATGTTCTTTTACCTAGCTTTTCCATTTGATAATCTAGTTTATCCTAATGTTTTCACTTTATCCTTATTTTAGGTGCTATGGCTTTCCATCTATGGTTACTAGAGGCCCCACATATGAGTTTTGCAAAAACAATATATTGTAAAACAAAATATTTAAAAAGACTAGATTGAACAAAGTGTTCCTAAAATGAGAAGGAAAAACAAATGAGGTACTCATATTTGAACAAGGAAAATACCGGCTGCCCGCATAGATACTCAAATGTGAACTTTGCTACACCATTGCAGCTTTCGGCCACCTCCAATTTTCTACTTCCAAAAAAAAAAAAGAGGCAGATTATCAAGTTGAATCCAAATATGGATTAGAAGATCACGTGTTTGAATAGTACCTTCCAAACATAACTGAGATCGTAGTAGAAGTGATTTCCCCTTGCAACTGGCCCGTTACCTGGCACCACGTTTTCTCAAACTCCCTGACAGCACTGTTCTCCAATGGCCAAAAATAGTGAACCTGCATATTTGAACTTATATTTTCAACCAGCTCAAATGGTCCCAATCCAAAAGCAGAAAAAAGAAAAAGCAAAAAGATAATTTCTACACAAAATTTTGTCACAGTTATTGTTTAAAACTAAATTCATATTGGTCATGATACTATAACCCTCTCACTTTCATTAAGATGTGTTTATAGATCCGCAAGATCTGAAAGAATCGACAGAGGATTGACAAGGTGAATATGATAGGAGTCTATACTATTATACCAGGTTTTCAGCATAAACTACACTATATGCTTAGAAACTCACTGTCTCTTTAGATCTTTGAGCAATGAATCGCCGGTAATCGATCTCACTCCCAATTAGAACTAATTCGCAGTGCTCCTCTAATTTTGAAACCAATTTCTGAAAGATCTCTTTCTGCATGCCATCCTGCAGAAGCAGCAAATGTAAATTCAATTAGATTCAAAGACAAAATTTATAGGGAAAAAGTTAAATCTGTGAAAAAGATTTGCAAAGGTATACTCAACTACCTGATTTAAATCCTTTGGTGCTCGATTACTGGTGGCTACAAGAACAGTTCCAGTAGTTAGCAATCTGCTTAGAATTCCAGACAAGGCCACAATAGCAAATACATCAACTGTCTGTAATGAGAAACCAGAAATTTTAAGTCATGAAATGAGTTGCAAATTCAATCAGCCACTTTTTTGTGTTACATGTGACAGAGAATGACTTTAAACAGAACATTGAAGAAGTTTGAAAACATTTATCATCCCACAACATAAAAAAAAAGTCACAACACATAGCACATCATGTACGAGTATAAGCACTGTTGGCAGAATAGTATCTTCAATATACTGCTAATGAAGAATGGAAGAAATAAGATTTTATGACTACAATCAGATTCCAAAAGAATCCTTAGGACATGGTCCTTTGTACCTGGATCTCATCGAAGCAAAGAATGCTAGCCCCCTTTTGATCTGCTTGCTGTTCTAAAAGAAACTTGTCTGCTACAGCAGGAAGAATGTGTTTCATCTGCATTTCTTTCTTATATCTTTCTTCTGCAGCTAACCACTCCTTGACTTTCATATCAAAAGGAAGATTTATAATCCAACTAGATAAGCTTGACTGCAATGATTTTTCCTCCACTTTGTTCTTCCATATCTTATGCATATGCTCATTTATATTCAGCATAGCCTGAAATAAATTTGGGGGGGAAATCCCTTAATGTTTCTACAGCTTGAATCAATAGCAAGTCATTACTCTTCTAATAACCAACAATATACTCAACCAAAATATCACAGATTATTATAACATGACAGCCTTTCCAAACTCTCTCTTTATGCCCAAACCCAAGTACATGTGCGTATATTTACTGATAATGCTATCTAATCACAAATGTCGAAACATGGACTCTACCTCATGAAAGTGAAGTCTCCTACGATGCTTAACAATTTGTTCAGCGGCACCATAAAACATATCCATCAGCATGGTCTTCCCTGAAGAATCAAAAAGTATTTATTCAGAGTATTGTTCATATGAACAGACATTCATAAAGGCTTATATAAAAAGGAATGGAAAGTCCCCTACAAAATAAATTGAAAAAAATATAAAAACAGAACAGTGACAAATAGACAGAATATGCAATGAATATCCAAGTCAAAAAAAAGATTAGAAACCAACCGCTTCCAACATTGCCATATATGTACAGTCCTTTTGGGGCTGGAGGAGCAGTAGGACGAGGACCAACAAGAGAATCTAACTTCCTTTCTCTATTTAGGTACGAAACCCATCGACCCACTCCAGGTTCAGCATTGTCATGTTTTCTATAAAATGAAAAGAAACCAGCCGATAAACAACTACGAAAAACTGCAAATTGAGAAAGCAAAACTGCTTTTAGAAAAATTCACAAAAGAACTTAGGGACAAAAGAGCAACACCTAGACAACAGTTTTTCATAAAGTCTATGTCCATGCTTGTTTACTGACGACCAAATGCCATCCTGCTGTTGTTTCTGCTTCTGTTCAGCTTCTTCCACCAAAAGCTTGAGCCTTTCATCATCCCTCTTTTTCTCCCAGTTGGCAAGTTTCAACTACAAAAGAAATGGAGAAAGGAAAAAAAAACACATGAAGCACAAAAATACAATTACCAGTTAACTCTACACATATAAAGTGGAAAAAATTGAACAGAACCCAAGTAGAAGAAGATCAAACATACATGATACTCCTCCATGTCCTTCTCGTACTGTTCCAATCTTCCAAGCAATTTTTCTAATTCAAAAGCAACCCTTTCCTGGTAAGGATCATGCCGGAGCTTTCCTTGATCAATCAAATTCTTGTAATGTGTCAGAGGTCCTACAAATTACAATCCAATAATTGTCACCACATAATTAAAAAAGCAATCAACTCGAGGATAAAACAACGTAAATTGAGTACAATGCAGACGCATAATTACAAAGAAATAATGCAGTGAAACAAATAGAAAGAATCAAAGAGAAAGCAGAAGAGAAAAAAGAGGACCTGAAGATCTTATAAAGGAAGGATAATCGGAGTAAAATCGAAGAACATTAATTCCAAAATTGTTGGAGCTAATTCTTCGATTAACAAACCCTAGATATTTGATCGAACAAATTGAGTATAGTCTCGCCATTGAATTTGTTTATCTCTTCTCTTCTCTCGCCAATTGTTAGTTAGATTTCTGGAATTGAGAAGCTCTGCTAACAGCGACAAGAGCCAATGATTCCCTTTCTTTCTATTTTTTTTTTTTGGAAGAATGTCGAAAAAATTTAGGTGACGTGGATCGAAATGGATAAGCCACGTTGTCTGACAAAATAGATGACTGGGACAAATCTAGACCGCCAGATGTTGGTTCGATCTGTTATTTTTAATCAACCTAAACAAGCCGAGTTATCTGTTTTCAATACTACAAGTAATTGACAACAGTTCCTTCAATATCATGAAAGACACACTGAATCTCCAGTTTTTCATATAAACTATGGTAGAAGAAAATCAGCAAAAATATAAGGTAAGGAAGAAAGGAGAGAAGATCTAGGGCAGATCTCGGAGAATTGACCTTGAGGAATAGAGGTTGAGAAGAGCAATCGCTAACGCAAGGAGAGCAAGTAGAAGAAGAGTGACTAACGGTGGCTAAACCTTCCTTTTTTTTTTCCCAATGGCTAAACCTTCCTTGAAATGCCAGTAGAGAGGTGGTCATAATATGTATGCGGCCAAGCAGAGTCCCATTAACACCAACGCCACCTTGACCACCGCCTCATGGTTCAATCCCATGTTTCGGAGATCGCAGAAATCTGTGAATTGGAGTGAGTAGTTGATAATTTAGGAGGGAGGAGATGTACAATTGACGTTACTCGGTTTTTGATTTCTCTCTATCCTCTCTTATTTTATTTAGCTGCTTTTCTTTCTTTCATTCAGTGTCTAACAAGAAAATAAAAATAATCAGCACAGCAATAAATTAGGATATGTTTTATATATCAATTACTTGTTGTATAGCGCCAAAATTAGGATATGTATAAGTTTGTGAAGGTAACTTGTTGGGCATGAAAGACATAGGTTTAAGCTTTTGTAAATATCTTCATTCATAGGGAATGGTTTTTTCTAGTGAAATTTGACAGTGTCTTATTTTGTCAAGTGTTGAATTTGGCAATAATGAGATTAGCGTTTGTGTTTGTGAAGATACTAAAGTTTATGTTTTTCTCACTTTCCATTAGGTTGAAAATAGGTCTTTCCCTATTTAGGTTTTAAATGTTTACATTTTTAATTTGGAAAATTACATTTCAATTTAGAAATTGCACGTTTGGTTTGAGCTTTGCATTATTTTAGAAATTGCTTAATATTAGGGAATTTGCATTTTAGGATACAAATAGTCCTTTATTGAATGAATAACTCGGCATTATAGTTTTAACTAGGTTTTTTAGCTTGAGCAGTGGCAAACAGGTCAGGTTGGGTCAACTTGATCTGTTATTTTTCGGGTTAATTAAGTTTTTGGTTGACTACCCCTTTATTAAACAGGTCGAAAATTTCAACCCTAACCTGATCTGCCACGGGTTCAGGTCAACCTGATCTGATTTGCGGGTTGAAATTTTCGGGTTACACAGGTCGACCTGCGGGTTATATAGATCGACCCATTTAAATTTTCAGGTTACACAAGTTCATAGTTTTAGTTTTCGGGTTACACAGGTCGACCTAAAGGTTGAAATTTTCAATCTGAACCTAATCCATTTAATTTCAGGTCGGGTTCGTGTCGACCCATTTAAATAAACGTGTCGAAAATCTCAACCCTAACCCGCTAATAGTAGGTTGGGTTTGTATCGGGTTAGCAGGTCGGGTCATCTTTTGCCACCTTTAACTGTCTGTCACTTTTTTGGATGATTAATTATGTAAAATTTCTTTTTTTTTCATATTTTGTTAATTTAAACTTAATTACTCACAAGTACAACATTCTTCATATTCTTAAACAAATATTATTAATCATTGGTTGTGTTTAGTTTTTCCGAATTAAATATGATTATTATCCATTGGTTGTGTTTTTAATTTTACACGGATTTTAGATTTATTATTTATAATCAAATTATATGCTTCGACACCAATTGAAAATATTATCTCATATTATATTATAGTTTAGAAAAGTTTTTATTTTTAAGAAAATTTATAAAAGTTTTAATTTTCACTTGATTTATAATACTTATATTCTTCGGGAACAACCTTCTAGGTTATTGGCTGAGCATAGCGTCTAATGACCCTGAGGTCGTGGGTTCAAATTCCATTGCGGACAAGATAGTAGCCCAATGGTAGGTGCTCTCCCTGTTAAGCCTCCATGCTTGAGTTCGATTCGCTTCCCTTCTTCTGTTTATGGAAGAAAAAAAATACTTATATTCTTCCAAAAAAAAAAAGGGCAGTGCAAATTAAAGAACTATTATAAACGGCGCCGTTTGGCGCCATATTAAACCTTTAAAACCCTCTGGGGGAAAAAAAAAAAAAAAAGGTTTCTAAATGCTATTCGCGACTAAGCAAACCAAGCTGCTTCGCCTCCGCCCAATAACTCCACTCGCATCTACAGTCAGTAATAAAAGAGCAGCAGAGCAGAAATGTCTTGCTCTGATTCAAGATTGCAATTCATTTTCAAAACTTACACAGATCCATACCCACATTCTCAAATTGGGTCTGCAAAACAATCCTCTTGTTCTCACCAAACTTACTGCCACATCCTCTGATCTTCATGCCATTGATTATGTTTGCTGTTTTCTTTTCTCGTCAGAATCAGATACCCGTCTTTACGATACTTTTCTCTTCAATACCGTCATCAGAGCTTATGCCCAAACTAATAATTTGAAGAGTAAAGCTGTATTGGTTTATAATTTGATGCTTGAATGTAATGTTTTGCCTAATAAATTCACTTACCCTTTTGTTCTCAAGGCTTGTGCGGGTATTGGGAACTTGAATTTGGGCAGGGCAGTTCATGGTTCTGTTTTGAAATTTGGATTTGGCGATGATGGGCATGTGCAGAATACAATGGTTCATATGTATTGCTGTAGGGAAGAAGGGATTGAATTTGCACGGAAGGTGTTCGATGAAATGCGTAAGATCGACTCTGTTTCGTGGAGCGCAATGATTGGTGGGTATGCTCGGTTAGGGAAGTCTAGTGAAGCAATTGATTTGTTTAGGCAAATGCAGATAGCGGGTGTTCTTCCTGATGAGATTACTATGGTATCTGTTCTGTCTGCCTGTACTGATTTAGGTGCACTTGAGTTAGGGAAGTGGGTAGAATCATATATCAAGAAAGAAAATGTTCAGAATACAGTTGAGCTTTCTAATGCGTTGATTGACATGTTTGCTAAGTGTGGTGATGTTGATAAAGCTTTTAAATTGTTTAAGGATATGAAAAATAGAAACATTGTTTCCTGGACTTCTGTAATTGTTGGTCTAGCAATGCACGGCCGCGGTGCAGAGGCTATTGTATTATTTGAAGAGATGATTCAAAGTGGGGTGGTGCCGGATGAGGTTTCATATATTGGATTGCTCTCTGCTTGCAGTCATTCTGGGTTAGTTGATAAGGGGAGAAAATACTTTGACATTATGAGAAAGAATTTTGGTATCATACCAAAAATTGAGCACTATGGATGTATGGTAGATATGTTATGCAGGGCAGGAATGATTAAGGAAGCATTCAAATTCGTCAAGGAAATGCCCGTTGAGCCGAATCCTATTATTTGGCGTACTCTGATAAATGCCTGCAGAGCCAACGGTGAACTGATACTTGGAGAAAAATTCACCAGACAGCTTATTAGAAATGATCCTATGCACGAATCCAACTATGTACTGCTCTCCAACATTTACGCCAAGATGTTGAATTGGGAAAAGAAAATGAAGATAAGAGAGTTGATGGATAGGAAAGGAATAAAGAAGATTCCTGGGAGCACTATGATCGAGCTAGGTACCGAAATTTATGAGTTTGTGGCTGGAGATAAATCTCATAACCAGTCCAACGAAATATACGAAATGGTGGATGAGATGCAACGAAAGATGAAGCAAGCTGGGTTTGTTCCGACTACATCAGAGGTTTTACTTGATCTTGATAATGAAGATAAAGAAGATAGTTTGAACACACATAGTGAAAAGCTAGCTATTGCTTTCGCTCTTCTGAATACCCCACCGGGAACTCCCATTAGAATCGTGAAGAATTTGCGAGTTTGTACAGATTGTCACTCTGCTTCCAAGTTCATCTCTATGATATACAATCGAGAGATAATTATGAGAGACCGAAATCGGTTTCACCATTTTAAGAACGGGTCATGTTCCTGCCAAGATTTCTGGTAATAAAAACAAACTGGGACCGTGATTTCTTAATATTGATGGCCAACAGAAATCATTACAGCAGCCATAATTATGCTTTTTTATCAATCACTAATCTATGTAAAATCACAACAATAATTAATTTGGATCGATTCAAGGACAGAAATGGGTTCCTACCAAAAAGTTCTTTGATCAAGTTATGCTCTTTTTGTCGATCCATTTTCGACTTAAATTGCACTTAAAGAGAAAATCATTTTTGCTTGCAATTTACTAATTTGCCTTCAATTTCCCAAATCCCAATCTTTCTCCTTTTTCTTTCTTCAGTAATGTGAAAGGATGATATAAACTTGATCGCAAATTCACAACTGAGCCCTGATCGCCCAGCCCATTGCGGCGTTTAGACCGGATGGTAGATAGGTTCGGTCAAAGCCGGTTAGGCTGGCCTAACTTCAACAATCCTTATGCTTTGTTGGCAAACAAGAAATTGATCCACTTGTATCAATCTATTTTTACTAGCCATTTGGAAATTGGAAAGAAATTTTCTCACCTTTCCCTTCCAAGAAAATGAAAGAAACGCGTTTCTTTTCCGTAATTATGTTTAAATTTCAGAAGAAAGAAATTGACAAACCAACTAACTAATTACAGTTAGAATTGGGAAATCAGAATCAAATCGTAGTAGCAAGTAAATTTATCAAAGAAGCTTGAAAGATTTCGAATACAAATAACACCAACCTTTTCTAACGTGTAAGAAAGTTTCTTTTTTATCAAATCTTACGACATGTTATTACAATTTGGTCCTAGATTTTAAAATAGTATTATTTTCATACCCAATTGGGAATACTTATTGCAGGCCTATTTTTGAGTTTCAGATACAAAGATGCCGCCACGTCTGTTAACCTTTTTGCAAAAGTAGGGAGTAAAAGGACTCGAAAGGAAAAAAAAAAGGGTGGTCAATTCCATGAGTGACTTGGAAAAAGTATTTTCCTTGTTCCCCCTTCTTAGAACGGATCATAAGGAACAGAAAAAGGCGAAAAAAAAAAAAAGGCTAAAATTCTGAAAAACCCCTGGCCATTGATGCCATTCAAAAGAGCTATATTTAAAACATTTCCATTTGAACATACAAATAAAAAAGAAATGATATGTAAAGTAAAGCTATCTGCTTGAAACCCGACACTCAGATCACAGCTTACCCAACATTGCTTCGAAGATATAGACTTTCTCGGTTATTTCCGTAAAAGTAGGGGTTAGAATCAGAGATTCAAAACTGAAACTATAATCTGCTAATGGATTGTGTCAATGGTACAGTAAGAACATGAATGCAGAAAAAGCTGGGATGCAGAGGTGGAATAATAGCTAGATTCCATAACTATGCAAAATCAATGACAGTGTCTTGCCTCTGGTTTGCGGCTAACTTAAATTTTGTTGTCCTTATGCTTAACTAACTGATGAATGCCATAGAAATACAGCAAATCATCTCCGAATTCACTGCTTGTGCCAGAAATATGTATTGCATACATTTTTCCATACTCAGATGCATTTTACTCATAGGAACATAGCTAACAAATTCCTCAAAATATCTCCCACGAGAACTTCTAAAGTTTGAACAAGATCATCAAAAACACTTGGGATGTATATAAACAAAAACAGCAGAAATGACCGATCATATAAACGTGCGACTATGAAAGATCTGTTTGAGTAACGAGAGAAATATAGGAATAAATAAGCACTAAATCTCCATCAATTAAAGAGGTTCCTACATAAATAGAGAGTGATAATAAAATATCAAAAAGAAAAAGAAAAAACAAAATACAGGGAATTTGTGAAAAGAATCTCAAATCCCTAACATAATAGTAACTACTAACATCCATAACTACTAAACATAACAAAAAAAAAAGAACCTATAAAACAACATTACCGAATGAGCAAAAGAAAATTGAGACACCACAACCCTCCATTCCTCTTCTTGTCTTCAAATCCCAATCCAATCAAATTCAATCCAGACCAAACCAAACCCTTGTCTCCCTTTTGCTCTTATTTTCCAATACTCTATCCCATTTTATAACTAAATCCAACTCTTCTTCTGTTAAATAAAATTAGGTTTGTGACTCAGCTCTCTTCCCTGTTCCTTCTCCTTCCCTCTCCTCCAACAACCTTCCAGCTTCTTCGTCGGCTTGCTGAGCCTTCTTTTGAGCTTCTTTAGCCTTCAGTGCCTGCAACTTGGCATGGTTGTAATATGCAACACCCAAAAATGCAAGGCCATAGCCAAACAAGTTAATTGGGGTCACAGTGTCCTTAATTACAGACCAAGAAAAGGCAATCAATAGCCAATCCTTGACCACACCAGCTACATTCATGGTTAAAGCTGAAGTCTTTCCCACAAGCAAAAATACAGCAAGGTTCAAAGCAAAAGCACATAAAGAATTGGTACCAAAAATTACGAAATCGAAATGGAAACTTGAATTCTCCTTCAAAACAGGGTATTCAACGAAAATCCAAGGCACAAATAAGAAAACCAAACAGCAAGGTGCAACATAATAAAGAGAAGTAATTGGATTTAGAGTAATTCCTCTAGAATTAAGCAAGATTTGAATCAATACCAGTCTAGTCGCTTCAAATGCGACAGCACCCAGTTGCAAAATCACACCCCAGGTATCAAATCTGGCTTCCCCATAAGCCGCAATACCCACACCAAGCGAGATCGATAACATATTCACCATAGTATCAGTCTTAAATCCTTCTCTCTTAAACAAAACTCCGATCGAATAAACGGCGACCGGCATCAACGCCTTGAGCATCTGAATAAACGACACCGACAAGTAGATGTAAGCGGAATTAGAGAGCCAGAGGCTGAGAGAATATAAAGCGCCTATGGGTACGACGGAGGAGAGGTAGAGATCGCGAGACATGGTAACAGGTTCGACTAATTTGAAAACTTTGATCAGAAGAACAGCAAGAGTAGCACAAAAAGACATATGGATCATGGTAAGCGAAATGGGGAAAGGCCAATTATACATCTTCTTGTCGAGGATGTACTTATTGTAAACAATGACAGTGAAGGAGAGGAAGATCCAGATTGCAACATAGGTATAAGAAAGAAGGATCTTCTTCAAAACACTGTCGCTGAGAGATCCACCCTTGCCCATTGTGGTAGTAGATTGAGCGAGGAAGGAGGAGGGTGAGGGTGGATAGGCGGAGGTGGAGGAGGAGCAAGGCGGAGATACGGTAGCTAACGGTGGCTAAAGATTAGAAATTTATAAGGTGGAAAATTACACCTTATAGAAGACGAAGGAGAAGAATTAGCAGAAAGGGTTTGGTTTGGTAAAGGACAAAGAATGGTTAAATGGTAAAGAAGAGGTGGCGTTCTTTGAGTGGACTTTTGTATATTTGGGCCTGGGCTTTTTCAAAATTAATTTTTATTTATTGTTTTAAAATATTTTTTTATTTTTTTTAATAATCATTAAAATTTGTTATTTTCTTGTATGATACTGTCCAAATAAGAAATTATTAGGAATTGATTAGTTTTGTATTTTACAATCAAGCCATGGATTTGATTTTTAAGTTATAGTAATTATATTTTATCAAACATTAATTTTGTTTCTTTTATTCTTTTCCATGTATTTGGGATTTTTAAATATACTAAATACATTTATCTCACACTAAATTTCTCTCTTTACTTTTTTTTAAATAAATAAATTTATTTCTTTACTACCAATGAACATCACGTAAATCGATTGGTAAAGATTTGTTTTATCTTAATCAAAGTCTCGAGTTCGAATTTTATAAATATAATTACGCTAAAATTTGGTAGAATAGTCTTATTTGATTCGAACCTGGATTAGTCGATGTCCATGATTTAGTGTCTAGATGATAAATAAAAAAAATTATTTCTTTAGATTTTTTTTCAATAAAGAAAATAAAAAAATGCATCAAGCAAAATATAAAATATACAATTTTACCAAAATATTGTATAATTAAGTGTAGTTAACATTTTCTTTTATTAAAATTACCTTAAATAATATAACATATAACTTTTGGTCATAGTAATATCTTGCCAGACGCAAGTGTCGGCATTTGACTATTTAAGTTAGGAGATGTTTGGTACAATGTTATATATTAGCTCTTTTAATTGGCTTGCTTAAAATTAAACTTTCCAATTGAAATTTAAAATTATTTAAATTCAGTATCCTTTAAGATTTTTATTCCAAATTCTGAAAATAATGTGTCCCTATTAAATACTCTAAACTAAATTAAATTATAAATTTAAAATAAGAGGTCCACGTGGTCATGTCTACATGCAATTGTAACTCTTGTACTAGTAATTTACTTATTTTTTTATTAAAAAAAATGGGAAAGACCAAAAAAAAAAAAAACTAAAATGAAAAGAGCGTTTGAAGTCCGAGTCTTCTTACTTCATGTTGTGTGTGTGTGGAGATTGGTCACGTGGGGGTTTACTCACCTGTGTTGACACATATTCTCCGCGTGACGCGCGCCATTTTTTAAATCTATTCTCAGGTATTATTTTTAAAATGAATTAGATAAATAGATTATTTTTACTTAGTTAATTTGTCTATATATTACCCTATGTCAATATTTTTTTAGGAAAGTTAAAAAAAAATTAATAGAAAATTATTAATGACAAGCTTATGGAAAAATTAATATTTAAATAGTACTTAGCTATTTAAATAGTTTGTTGCTTAAAAATTTTAAAATTAATAATTAATTTCTATAATATTATTTAGATATCCTATCAAATTTTTTAAAAATTTGTAGTTATTATTTTGATGCTATTTCAAAAATTATTGCCTAAATATTTTATGTCGAAAATAAATTATTGTGGAACATAATTTTTATAACTTTAGAAAATTAAGGGATTAAAAAGTATCTTTTGTTTAAAAAAAATTGGGAATTTTTTTTTTTTTTTTAAGCTTAGGAGTAAGTTTGTGCATTTTAATTTGTTGAGTATAAACTGTTTATAGAATATAAGCAAAAAAACACTCAAAATAAGTTACGAGTATTTTAGAATTATTCAAAGTAGATGAAATTATATGAGTAATTGAAAGGCCTTTAAAAAATACAGTTTAATAAAAATACAAATACCAACTTATTTTAAAACTTCTTATGAAAAAGAAAAATACTTGGAAACAAGTAACTAAAGTAACTAATCAACTCATAATATCAAAAGTGAAAAACGTTATTTCAAGTTAAGAACAATGCAAAATGGCAGTCATTGTCCCATACCACTATATGGGCTTGGAGCCCATACATATCCATTTTAAATGGGTTTATACTGGGGGTGTGCTTGCGGGTGATGACCAAATAAAAATATTGGAAAAAAAAAAGGAAATAGAAGTTATTTTAATAAATTAAAACATATTAAATGACAAAAAAATTTGAAAATATAAATTAGGAATATTTGAGTAGAGATTATTAGCTGCGGGGGCGGCTTTTGAAAAATAAAGAATATGGACAGACAAAGAGACAACCATAACGATGTAGAAAATAATAAGATTAAAAAAAGGGTTTGTCAAGTAATATTCCCACATAACTAATCTAAATAATTGACCTTTTTTTTTTCATTGAATATTCAATTCAATGGGTAGAGTTTAGAGTAATTTTTTTTAAAATTGGGATACTATATAATATGAATAATAGCTTCTAATTCTCATGAATTTGTAGACTAGACAAGATTTGGATTTGAACTCGAAATACATATTAGTATTTGTATTTTTCAAAAATAATTAGTGATAATGCAAAATGCTCTTATTGCGTAGCTCTTAGGTTCAAAATTGAAAACTCATACCCAATACTAATAATAGACTTGTAAAAGTCAAGAGGTGGAGACTTAATGGTTTGATGCTTTCTAATTTGCATTTTGGACCATTGGCCAATTCTTTATTTATTATTAATGTGGTTGCCTTCCCTAATTTAACTACTCTTTATTTGTTTCTCTCTCTCTCTCTCTCTCTCTCTTTTGTTATTTTAAGTTTATTTTTTGTGTGATTTGTTATAAAATGTAAAAAATTAAAATTTTAAATATAAAATTCGTTTTTTAAAAAAAAATTATGGGAAAATTACAACAATTAAATAAAAGCAAATGAATTCCTAATAGGAAATTATATTATATTTATATTAAATGTTGAAATGTTTTTGGATTTATTTATTCTTGCTTTTAATTCTTTGAAGATTTTCCTTTTATTTCTTGAAGTCTTCAAAAATTAAATTTTGTTCGTTTTTCTTTCTCACCTAAACATGTCATGTCATGTCAAGTAACAATGAAAGTTCCATTTTCTCAAAAAATTAATGTGCTTCAAAATCTTCAAACTCCTCATTATTGTAAAGTATTGAAAAATTCAATTTGTTAAGTGTCTCATTAGGAGATGATAATATCTTAGAAGAATTTCAATTTTTTTTTAAACAAATACTAGACATTTTACTGCGGATATTAATGTACAATATACATCTATCAAATTTACAAATATCAATTTAATCATTTTTTTATACGTACTAATATAATAATTATTTAGAAATTTGACTAAACAATCATTTTAATTTCAAAACCTTAGTTCACTCCAAAGTCCCAACACTTAAGCTGGCCAATTTGTCTTTTTGCGTGCCAGCCCTTTCTATATCCATTTTAATAATTTTTTTTTACTTGAAAACAAAAAATTTAAGCACCTTCTCATATCCTGAGATGATACAACAATTTAGTAAAATAATTCAATAAGTGCTACTAACATTATAAAAATATGCTACTTTTAATTTTTTTTTTTTATAAAATGAAATTATATGAAACTTGACTTTTCTATATTGTTTGGTTTGTGATTCTAAACACTAAACAAACACACCCAATTTGTAGACCAAACCCAATAGAATATAACATAACATCAACTTAATTATCAATCTCTATCAAGCAAATTAGTAGTGCCACGCAACTCGCATGCTTTACAAGCACTAAGTTGTCAAAAAAAAAAAAAAGAAAAATAATAAATTTAGAAAGAAAGAGTATTGCTACATAACTCAAAATTAGTCGGATCATTTTAATAAAATAATAATAATTGCAATTAATAAAACTAATTAGAAGTGACAACACAGTATATTTCTAAACCATCTTATTTCCAACTAAAAATATTATAAATAGTAGGCTATGGAGCAGTCATGGAAACGGATTCCCGTCACATTGTGGGGGACAATATCCAGCAGTATGATGAAATGAAATTTAAGTATTACAAAAAAAAAAAAAAATTGAAGAAATCAGACAAAGATTATCAACATTTCTTTACATTTTACTAAAATAAAAAAAAAAAAAAAAAGGCAAGAATTCCATTTTCAGCATATTATGTAATAATGGCATATTCCTTGCCCCCACAAAAATGAATGGACACTGAATGTGCTAAAGATTTTATAGAATCTAATAAAGTTAGTCATAAATCAGCTGGATGGAAAAAAAAAAAAAGGATATTATATACCTTACCTTTAATTAACTAATTAATAAACCAAAATCCGTTATTTAAGTGTTTTTTTTTTTTTTAATATTACAACGTAATCATAATTACATTACATTTACGTCTAATGCTTGATCATGAATGCCAATATATGATGCCTTGTTCTGTTGTTTATCCCAATCTTTGGAGCTCAATAGGATATGTGAAAGACGTAGCACAACTATACTCATATCAGGACGTTGGTTCCAATTATCATCAACACAATCTTTGGACAAAAGGGCCATCTTGAATTGTTGAAAAAAAGGAAAAAAAATTCAAGTCAAAAGAAAGTTATAAATCGTGTTTTGGTTAATAAAATGTGAGTTCAGTGCACGAAACTCCCATTTCGTACAGAATCCAAGGAAGTATCAGACCACTTTGCTTCAATTGTATGTAGTATGTAGTTATACCTTAAATCTCTGCGCTATATTTTGCAAGCATAATGCAAAGCAACGATACTTACTTTACGTTGCTTTACAACTTACCAAATATTGTCTACTTAAAAAATCTTTCTGAATTTAAGAAAATGGTGAAAGTGAAAGGATAAATATACCTGAAAGAGTGAATCTTTATGAAAGCAAGTCAAGTTTGGATCAATACATTTCTTCATCTGAGTAAATGGATCGTCAGAATCACCAAATGCAGACAACATCTGGATCATATATAGGATTTTCAGAACCTTGAATAAACTGATAAAACCAGAAAAAACGTTACCAAAAAGCTAGGAATAACGGAAAAAAAAAAAAACTCACATATTGCACTAAAGAACGATGCTCATTATATTGATCACTTCCAGTTCCAGAATCTTTACTTAATGCAGGTTGGCCAGTAATTAGTTCCATTAGAACAACTCCAAATGAATACACATCACTCTTTGTGGTCAAAAACCCATCTCGAACGTACCTAATTTTCGCAGTAAATCAAGAACAAAATGGGTCTTATTACATTTTTTGGTAATTCCATCGGTTAGACTTTAGTCAATAGTATTAATATAAATAAAGTACATACTCAGGTGCAAGGTAACCAAATGTGCCAACAATTCTTGATGCTGCTGCTCGAACATCTGACGAATGTTCTAATAACTTTACCAGTCCAAAATCTGCAATCTGCAGAACAGAAATTTAATATTAATGGTTGTTTAGTATGAGATTAATATGTGGTCTTGTTTATTGAAGAAATTAATGCTTTCTCACCTTTGCTCGAAATTTAGAATCTAAGAGAATGTTGCTTGTTTTCACATCTCTATGAACATAGTATGGTTTTGTGTATTCATGTATATATTCAAGCCCTTTAGCTGCATCAAGAGCAATCTGGACACGCGTAATCCAAGAAAGAGGTTCATGACCTGCAAATTAATGCTTCAAATCTTAACAATATATCCCTTCTAAACTGTGTAAAAATGAAGGAATTAAAGAGTGCTGTTCAAATCATTCTGTTTTAAGCTATGTAGCACATTATATAAATGAACTCATATGTCAAATGTGGTGTGGTAAACAGTTCAATTCAATGTCCTCGTCAGCACTGCAGAGTCATAATCTAGTGGCTAGTGTATCTGTGATCTGGTCATAGACCAGTGAAGCTCCCAATATGCAGGGGTTAGGGGAAGGGCCTGACCTGGACCACTTTGGGTCAAATGTATGCAGCTGTACTCTATATTTCTGCAAGAGGATGTTTCAACAACTTAAACTCATGACCTTTTGGTCACACAGTGACAACTCTACTGTTACGCCTTGGCTACTGTTCACCCCCAAGACTTGAAATGATAAGAAAAAAAAAATTTAATTTCTTCATCAAAATAATATTGACACAACCATTTCCGAGATAAGCCTTCTCCATTGTCAAGAAGCAGCTTCGGAGAATATTAGTAATGCAATAAGCAAAGTTCAAAAGAGATTAACTGATCAGTTCAAACCTTTTGAAGTGGGCATATGTAGATGGTCACTCAAAGCACCATTATGTGCAAATTCATATACCAGAAACAAAGAATCTCCACCAGCAGCATATCCAATAAGTTCAATCTGATTAAAATTTGCAGGAAAAAAAAATGGCACATTCAAATAAAAAACTAAAAAAAAAATGAAAGTATTAAACTTTCAATAGACAAGGAAAGACAACATACCAAATTTGTATGATGAACTCTACAAAGAATGTTTATCTCAGACAAGAACTCCTTTGTCTTTGTAGCTTTCATCTGCTTAATTGCAACTTCCTGTAATTAAAAAACAGACCATAAGGAGTGAAAATGTTCTTAAATAATTGAATAATTATTAGAAAAATGCTGAATGAAACAGTAATTATTTACCATTCCTCTTAAATTTCCATGGTAAACTGATCCATATGATCCTTGGCCAACTCTTAAAGTTTCACTGAAGTTGGAAGTTGCATCAAGGATTTCAGTATAAGGGAAAACAGTATTTTTTTCGGATGATTTCAGTGAAGAAACTGAGCTTTCTTCAGATTCTGCAACAAGAAGAATCATGAATCACTCTCCAACATTCACATACTGAAACTGAAAACAAAAAGAATCAATTCTAAAAATTTTAGAATTCTTTACTTGTTGTAGGCCATGGACATGCATCAAGATTACATTCCAGGGAATTTGTTTTCTCTGAAAGAGGTTTTGATTGTTTTGCTTTGTTCTTCCCCCTAAATCTTTTCCAGTATATAATCAGTATAATTGCTAGAAATATGATAATAAAAGCAGTGATAGATATGCCTGCAACCAGAATATGAACTTGAGATTTTGATGATCTTTTGGCTTCTGAATCTGCAAGAAAAGGGAAATAAATGCAACACCTATTAACAAACTTCAACAAGAACACCAAAAAAAAAAAAAAATTGAAAAATACTTAACATAATTTTTTATAAAAACAAGCAAAATATGCAATTTGATCACATAAACATCTCTTTACACCTGAAATGAAGAATCAAGAACCAAAATAAGCAAAAAAGAAAACTGTGTTTAGACAATGTTTGGTAGCCCGTAACGCTATCTAACCGCGATTACTATAAAATTATGATTAAATTGCATTACAGCCTACCAAACATTGCTTTAATTATATGGGTTTTAGAAGTTTAATCTAACCTTTACTGTCAAAAAAGGCAAGGTTTTGAAGACCTCTTGCTGTAAATACCAAAAGCAAGCAATTATTAGTAATTGAAGTAATACTAAAATGTAATTACCGTTCTAATACAATCATAGGATTATCTAAATTCCTACCTGTTTCTGGGATAAATAGAATATCACCATCATGAATAAGACCAGGATTTTCTTCTAACCCATTCAAGCTAATAGTTTTCTTTAAATCAGATTTAAGCCTAGAACAAATAGCAAAAAGAGTATCTCCCATCTTAACCCTGTAAGTTAACAAATATGAATTTTCAGAACATCCACATAATAAATCAAGACTGAACATTTGTTCTGGAATCAATTCAATTTCTGGGTTTTTAACCACAAATGAACCAAATTTCAACAATATGCGTTGCCAAGAATCACCAGGCTGAACCAAGTAGTTCATACGCCAAGTGAAGTAATTAATTTTATTATACCCAGTTCGGCAGCTACAAATAACCCTAATCAAAAACCCATCAACTGTTTTATTAACTGAACCACCATTGACATGGAACAAAGAAGCTGTTTCTTGAAGGGTAGAAATGGTGTCAGGAACATAGTAGAGTGAAGCAGGACATGATTGGATTAATGAAGGATTACATGACATTGGAGAGACATGGAAACTATAGGAAGAAGATGAGCAAAAGATCAAACTCACAAAACCCACTAAAAAAATCCTAAATTTATAATCTAAAGAACACATTTTTTGGGTCAATTTTGCTTGATTTGATTAAAAATATAAGTTTGGGTTTTTTCAGAATGTTGAATTGTTGATGAATCAAACAATAAAAGAACAAGATTGCTGTTTATAAAAAAAGGGGCCATGACATAGTGAATAATTGGACAGTAGAATACTAAAATTGATGTTGAGATGGAAGGAGATGACATGAAAAGAATCCAAGAATTATTTAATTCCTAAAAATTGGATTGGATTACTGAAAGAAATGCAATTTATTTATGCCATTTTGCTCATCCATTTGGAGTAAAATGAGATTTTTGCAGCAATTTTTTTTAGCGCCAAATCGTCACAAAAAGCCGCCCGACTTTGTCTGTTTCAACATTTGTGTCTGTTAATTTTTGAATAGCTATTTTACTGGAGCAACATCCATCCAGCGTTTGTAGTCCAACGGTTAGGATAATTGCCTTCCAAGCAATAGACCCGGGTTCGACTCCCGGCAAACGCATGTTTTTTGTTTCTTATTTTTAAATTTTTTTTGGCCTTTTTGTATATTTGGAAGGTTTCGAATTACTTTTTACAATTTTGTATGCATTTGTAAATAGTGGCTGGAGTTTGCAGAGGAATCATTCTCAAAATTTGTCATTTTTGCTTTATATCTATAAAAAATATAAAAAAGACATTCATTTAGAAAGTAAATAACATTTTTCTGCTTGTATATTTGGAAGGTTCTGAATTAGTTTTTTTACAATTGTGTATGCATTCATGACCAAATTTTGTCTTTTGTCTTTATATTTATGAAAAGTATAAATATAAATAGAAGAAAGACTTTCATTTCGAAAGTAATTTGTAAAGATTTGAATTTAAAGTGATAGTATTTGCTAATGGCAAAGCAGATAATTAAATAAATTTAAGGATTTATTTGATTGAAAACTAGTTTATGTCAAATGTGCTTCTTAGAAAATTTAACTTTATTAAAATTAGGGATAATAGAAAAAAAAAAAGTCCCAATGTTTATACTAAATCTACAAAAAATTTCTTGTCTTTTTTTTTTTTTGATAAAAAAATCTTCATTTTATTTTTTAATTGACATTTTCCTCTTTCTGTCTATTTTTTCTGTTAAAATAACGGTTGAATGACCAAAATATAATTTTTTACGGACCATTTTTACAAAACTGAAAAACATAGAGACTGAAATGAAAATTTGGCCGGACATGGCCGGAAAATGGCCGAATCTTCTTTAAGCCCACCATTTCCGGCGTGAACACGTTTTCCGATCCCTTCACATATCAGCGACAACTCCACCATCATCAGAAAGCTTATGAAGAGAGAAGTCCATATCTGTCCTTGCTTTCGCCGTCCGACCACCGAAGCTGCCGGAAATTGCTTCCGAAGGTATGGTGAATAGTGTTATCGTCTTCTTCCTCTTCGGTCATCGGAAACCACATTTTCATGTCACGATTCTCACATCATCAGAAAGCCCCCCTCAAGAGGAGTCGCCCGGTGTCCTCAAACCCTCCGTCGGACCACCGGTGACGCCGGAAAAATGCAAATGAAGGCAGCGATGAATAGTACCTTCAACAGTGACCAGCTTCTTCTAGCCGCGAGTGTGGCCATATCTGCCCAAGTCTCATTGTCGTGCCGCCACTACCAGACTCGCTGGAGGGAGAGCTTCACTGTGGCAAGGTGCGTCGGTCAAGCGGTAGGCCGGTGCCGGTGCTTGGGTGATCGGCAGACCCCTTCTCTTCCCTCCTCTTCCTTTCCTTTCTCTTTTCCTTTCTTTCTTTCTATTTTCTCGATCTTGTCCGGTTAATTTCCATTTCAATTCCTCAGTTCTTCAGATTTGTAAAAAATATCCGTATAAAATTACATTTTGGTCCTTTAACCGTTATTTTAACAGAAAAATAGACAGAAGAAGGAAAATGTCAGTTGAAAAATAAAATGAGGATTTTTTTATCTAAAAAAAAAAATGGGGAGTTTTTTTTGTAGATTTGATATAAATATAGGGATTTTTTTTTTCTATTATCCCTTAAAATTATGAGGTTGAGTTAAAAATACTAAATTTCCCTACATCTTTCTTTGAAGTATTGCTTTGTTTAAAACCATTTCCATATAAAATGCACGAAGTTCAACTTTTATAGGTGAATTAAAAATACTAACTTCCCCTCTAACTCACCCCAACTAAATAACACTTAAATCTCATTTTCCCTTCAACTTCCTCCCAAAACCAAATACTTTAACTTTCATAGAACTGATCTACTTCCCCTCCAATGCTTCAAATATAATTATTATGATTAATATTATTATTAAATAATAAGTAGTAGCATCCAAAAATTATGCTGACATGTTTATAAGTTGTCTTATTAAATCCAGAGTGACACACATGATATACATGAACGTGTGCATACAAGAGGGAAATTTAGTTACGTAATTCAAATTCAAACGACGAGAAATAATTGAAAATAAACATATAACTCAATTTCAAATCCTCTCTTTTTTCCATAAAAACAAATAGTCATCAGCTATGATTTTTATTATCTGACCCATCACCTAAAAAATTACAAACATTTAAAGGTACGATGAAATTGTTATACCAATTTACTCTGTTGGATTGGTACGGCAATGAAAAAACAACTAAAAATAATAAACTACGTCTTGAGATAATTGGAAATATACCACACTTGCTTACATGTCTTATTGTAAATTGGTCAGTGCAACACGTTGGAAGGTTAATTATGAACTTGCAAATTCTCATCAACAAAATAGGTAAGGTTATTTTTTAAAGCAATATTGTTGAGTTTTGAATTACCTAGTTTTATATATAAGTACAAAAATTATTTTTGTATTCAGTAGACACAAAATATCGAATATAAATTATGAGAATAAAACGGTTCATCTGGCAAATATCCACAAAATAGTGGAAAATAGTAAAAACCAAATTATTACTATAATATTTTTTGTCACTACTCAATTCGGTGCCACGACAGTGTGCAGTTAGACCATAGTTTGACCGTACAAGCGGTAAAAATTATCTATCTAATTGTCTTCGTCAATTACTTAGATCCAAATCAATTGGCCTAAAATAATTAATTTAAGTTGACTAAGTAGTTATATAGTCTAACTTGTATATTATATTAAATTTCAATCAATATCGATATGGGATTTTACAATTTTTCACTAATAAAAAAGGCAGATATAAAATGATAAGCTTACATCAACACATACATGTAACCCAATTTTAAAGATGATTACATAGAGAGATGCACACTAAAATATATTTAGGACCCGTGTTGGTATTTGAGAGCGTAGATATGTTTGCCATTGATGGCGAAACTGGGCAGTACATAAAAGGAACGATACATAAAAATACATTAAACGAGCGAACATATGCAAAATTTCAAACATGTAATGTAAATCTAATTTAATAGTAGAAGCAAGTGAGGCAATTTAGAAAGATGAGTCTCTGCGTTCGTATTTGCGGGCCCAAATGTGTTTGCCGTTGATGCGAAACTTGGCGATGCGTTTTCCACTGAGAACTTTATCAACTGTACCTACAGAGTCCACAATCATTCGAGCAAACAAAGGCTGTTCCTTATTAGTAGAAGTAACATTTTCCTGCATTTGTATACTAACAACACAATTTCCATGCAACCTGTTAAAAAGTGAAGTAACTTCATTTTCAGTTACAGGAAACCCCCTAGAAAATGTAAGAAACATAGTCCTATCATCCTCACAAGCACTAACACTTGGATCCCAACCCCATAAACCTCCAGTTGGAAAATCAAAATCCAAAGGTTTAGGTGTTATAGTAACATCACCAAATACAGGGTGAGGAAAACCTGGAATGACAAGAGCAGTTACATTATTAGGGTTGGATCCCAGGCCTAAAACGCTCTCCAAAATATCGGTAAAAATACGAGTGCAGACAGTATTGAGAAAGCTTTTTATCCCTGTAATCGCAGAGAATTTGTTTTGGTAAAAAAATTCTAAAGAAATGGTTTTTTCCATAACAGAGGAGGTTAATGGTAAGTTCTTGTTGATCTGGATTAAAGGAGGAGCGTGAGGATATAGAGATTTAAAGCATAAAACAGCCTCATTAGCTACATTATTTACCACCCCATCAGGTAACTTAATCATTTTCTCTACGACGTTAGGAAAGCCTTTCTCTTCTAGCCATAGCCATACAGCCATGACCAGAAGAGAATCAGCTGGATCGCGCCCCAGCGACACAACCAATCGAGAAAAGATATCCCTATCAATGGAGTGATAGATATGAAGCTCTTCTAGAGTGATTGAGGCCATTATTAGGGTAGTAAAATAGTGTGTTTCTATATATATGGTAAGAAATGCTAGCAAAAAGTATAAGAAACTAGGAAGCTCTTTATATAGCCTTGTGGGCTTGGGTTAGTCTTAACTTTGCTTTTGTTTTGTTAAGTATTTGTTTTCTTAATTACATTTTAAATTTAACTTAACATTAATAAAATTTCGTTTAGTAGCTAATCATACATATATACTTAGTGTATTATGTTCGAATGTCTCATTTTTATTTAGTTTAGTTGTATTATTGAAATTAATTGCTTGGAAAGAATTTTAAATTGTGTTTTTCTGAAAATGGAGGGATTAAAAAAAAATTGTATTTCGTTTATCAACAAAATATTTCTCGACAACAAAATTTTCAAAGCGCTCTTAACGCCAAAAAAAATACTTTAAAAAAAAATTCTAGAAAACAAACAAAATGTCAAATTCATAACGAATAATTTATTGTTGACGAGTACATGATAACTCATACAAAATCAATTTTTTTGTCAAAGTGTAGAATTAACAGATTAACAAAAAAAAAATTAGTGAAACATATATATATATATATATATACTACATCCATTTTAGAATTATTGATTTTAGGGCAAAATTTCATTCTTAAATAATTGAGACTTTTGATATTTTTTCTATTGAATTATAACAATTATACCATTTATCTTGTAGTGAATATAATTTGTCTTTAGTATATGTGAAGTCCACTTTTAATAGTGAGTGTATATGATGAGTTGTTACTTTTTAGGATAAAATAAAAAGAAAATTATAAAAAAAAATGAGTGTGAATAGCAAAAATCTCTATAATTATAAAACGGAGGTAGTATATATAAATGGAAGAAATTATTCCGAGCCAAGATTTTTCTTAAATTATTTGGAACTTTTAATAAATTTTTTATATTTTCTCATTTCCATTTTCCATTTTACTTCCAAAAAGTTTTGAAGAAATATTTTGGTCCTCCGATTGGGAATTCCTGATTTCGACGCATAAAAGAAGACATACATATGACTGGACTTGCTTTGTTTCTTACTAGTATCTTCATTTCACATTTTTCGTATCTTCCCTTCACTTTCCTACCATAAATTGTGTGTGTGTGGGGTAGGATGAACTTGTTATGAATATTACTATGTTGTACTTTTTTTTTTTTTGAATTTTCGTTGTCTATTTCTAAAATAATTGTAGATTAAAATTAAAAATTAATTTAGTAATTATTAAGATTCCATGAAATAATTGTTTGGCACTCAACTGGGAATCACTCTCATCAACCAACCAAGAAGAACACAAAATCACGTGATAATAGAAAGACAAAATAACTTTTTACCTGGCATTATCCTTTATTTGGCCTTTCCTA